>LGRX02034431.1:0-41772 GCA_001247695.2 Cymbomonas tetramitiformis | reverse complement strand
ACCGCTGCTGGCGGACCTGATTAACACCCAGCACGGGGTTATCTCCAAACTTGCGAACGCGGTTCGGAAGCCCTTCCCGAGTGCGCTCGAAGGCAGACACAGAACGGTCGTTGACCAGGACACGGGTGAGGAAAGCGTGAAGATCTACTCAGTCAATGACCAGGAGGAAATTCCGCTTAGTCTGACCACGCTGCTGCCTCTGCTCCCTTTCGTGGAGGAGGGGTTTTATGTGGCGAAGGGGGGCACCCGTGCGTGCAGCCTCAGAGAAGCAAAAACAAAAGTCCCCGCCAGGTTTCAAGGGCGCATGCGAACCTTCATGCTCATGCTGTACCCATATATATGCGAAGCGCTCGCTGACAAGCCCAACGACACGCGATTCTGGGACAACCCGAAAAACCTCACCCTCAAACCCCAGTTTATGCCGTCCAAAGAGGCACACAACGCTCTAGGGTTCCAAAGGCTGGCAGAACCCCAGGCGACCGAAGGGGAAGAACTAACCACTTGGGAAGAGGGCTTCCACCCCACTCAATCCAAATGGGGCCCGCGATCGCTGTGGCACGCAGGAAGAAGAGGACCCCCCACGACCTCCATGCAAGCCAGAAACGCCTTAAAACAAATGGCGACAGGTTATTGCGCCAAGGACGAAGAAGACCACGAAGACGCCTTTAAATGCCACGATATTGGAGTCAGACCCACCCTGCTTGAGGACCCGGGGGGTAGAGTCATGATCATGGACTCCGTAGGCGTGAGACCCAAGGAGGAAAAATTCCTCTCAGACCTGCGACACGCAGCCAGAGCCGGAGCAAGACTCACCGAGAAGGAGGCGATGGACAGCAGGAGGGCGATGAGGAGAAACCGCTCTGAGGGGTCCCATGCGGACGGCCTCCTGAAGGGGGGAGGAAGAAGAGGAAACGAGCCCCGGGGGGAGGGCACCCCCAGGCACAGGACGGAAGGGGTCTTCTCGGACACCAGAGGCAGGGAGGCGTGGCTTAGCTCCATACAAGTGGAAACCCACAGCCTCTGCACGACGGGCTTGGACACAGTGTCGATGCACCAGACGAAACTCGCGGATTCCCTCAACGGAACCGAGTTCGAGCAGTCGGAACAATATGAGGCGCAGATGCGCAACACGATGGAAACGGTCCGGGAAGAGGGATTTTCCTTTGTCCTGACTTGCGACGGCAGCCACTGGAATGTGCTCCTATTCGGAAGAAATGAGGACACCAGTGTGTCAATCTACCTCTACGACCCAATGGGGGGGGAAGACACGCGCCTACTGACGGCGCTGAGACAGTGGGCAGGACCGCCGGGATGGCCGCCGGTCAACGTAACGGTCTCCAACATGGGGGTCGCACACCAACGGGACGGATACCAATGCGGCGTCTGGGTGTGCTACATGATTGACAAGTGGCAGGAATGGAATAGGTCCACCACAGGAGAGAAGTGGGAGTCCTGGATCGGGCTGCATGGGCCCCCGGTGGGCGGAGAAGCTACGACCTCCAAGGGATACAGGAAAGCCACGAGAGGCCCAATCATGGCGCGCATAGGAGAATTGGAACAACGGGAGCGCCACCACGTGTTCCACGGGGAGGGAGAGACTCACGACCCAATCTCCTTCGAGGAAGGGGATGACGAAATCCAGGAGGAGGCTGGCGCGGGGCCAATGCAAGTAGGGAGGAGCCCGACCAGGCAGACCCAGGCAAACACGGTGCCAACAACCCCCAGGCACGCCCGGGAGCTCCCGAAGGTCGGTGAGAAAAGGACCAGGCAGATCATACAAAGCCCCCAGGCCACGGTGGAGAGCGAGGAGATCAGACCCAGGCCGAATCCGCCTGCGCAGACGCCCCAGAGGGAAACAAGCCCCCACCGGGTCACAAAGGTTAGCCTGGAAGACGGCAGAGGCACGAAATGGAAGGGGACCGCGGCGCAGATCATGATGCTGAGGACATGGGTCCTCGCTCAATTATCCAAAGGAGATGTCAGGACTGGGGAGTTGTTCCAGCATGCGGCCAAAATCGGATTCCCGAGAGACGCGGTTAGGCTGATGACCACGCACCTCGTAAGCAGTGAACAGGTCGCATGGGCAACGCACCCCCCTGTTAATGACTGCCGGAACAGGAACATGTGGTGGAGGATCGACACCATGGAGCTCTCGGTAGGCGCTGGCCCGACGGTTGCCAATGATCCGGAAGTGCTCGAAGAAACGGAGGAGGAACCCCAGGCCGTTGAGGCGTCCGAGAGCACCACGATCCTAGCGGTTAGGACGCACTGGGGAAGCAGGGAATACCTGCTTGGGCCAGTTCGCCCACAAGGGGAGGCATGGGTCGAAGAGGACACACTGCTGACAGGAGGAATTGCGGGAATGAACCCGAGCCGGGCCGAACGAGAGACCGACACGTTCCACAACAAGAAGCGGGAAGCACAGCAGGCTCGGAGACCCACAGAAAGAGAACCGCTGTCAGGAGCTCCCACGAGGCATGCCCACTACTGGCCGGGGGTCACCGAGCTCAACATAGACACTGAACCCTTTAACCCAGACTGGGACGCAGCACCCTCGGGCAAGTGCACGCTCACGACAGAGACAGGCAGGCACCACGTGTTCGCGCACGACGAGCGTGGCAAGATGGTAGGCGCCCTCAAAGAAGAGGTACTCGATAGGCTCTACGACAGATATGTGGCCGCGGCGGGCACGGACAGCGCAGATCAGACCCACACAAGGGCGGGGGAAGAGCGACGGCGGTCCTTCGAGGAGCGGGAGCCACAGCTGGGCACAGTCCACGGATTCGCCACAGAAGTAGTCCTCCTGCTCAAAAGATATTCCTGCGAGGAGGAGGAGGAAGTCAAGAAAACTGCACTGCAAAATCACTGGACGCTCCCTCCAGAAATTATGCAAGCGCTCCAGGAGGCCTTCGGGATCCAGGCGGAGATATTCGCGTCGCCGCTCAACGTACACAGCCACACGGCGACATACTGCTCCAAGTTCGACAGGGACAAGATTTTCGGATCCAAAGGGTCTGCATGGGACACCCAATGGGGAGAGCTGGGCGCCTTCGAGTTCAATCCGGAGTACACGGCGGCAGACCTAGACAAAGCGCTTAAGGAGGCCCTGATGTCCACCATGGCGAAAACCCCGGTACTGGGGGTAGGAATTTACCCGGCCTGGACGAGAACGCCAGCCAAGGCATACTGCAGGAGGTATGGAGATACTAGAATACATGAATTTGGGGTGATCCCAAGAAAAAGCTTTACGTTCCTTCCCCCAGACCACTGGGGAGGCACCACAGTATCAGGCGTCACGAAGAAGGACTACAGCAACTGGGGAGTTAGGATCCTAGTTGTTGCCAACGCAGAGGGATGGCAAAAATTCTGCCCGGACCCAGAAGGGGCAGCGGAACTAGTCGGGAAGGCCCTGCAGCGCAGCACGTACTGCACGGTCCGTAAGTACCACACGATTCGGAACCTCAGGCCGGCCAACCCGAGGGTCCACACCTCGGACGCAGTGTCAGACATGGCGGCGGTCAAAAACGCGATGGAAAGCACTAGTCAACACGACATGATCTTCGACCCTCACCCGATGAGAAAATGGGAAATACCGAGCATGTCGCGCAGACAGGGATGGGGGAACGAAGGAGGTGAGGTCCCCAAGGAAGACCGCACCCCGGAGGCGGCGAGGGCCATGAGACAAACATGGCGCGACAGGGGACTCGCCGAGGTCACGATCACGGAGTACCATGCGGCGAACACGGCATGGCCTTTGGACAAGATCAAAGAGGACTCGAGGGCCAGATGGCTAAAAGCAATGGAGCGCACTCCCATGCTCTTCAGCAGACAAGACAGGGACAGGGGACACACGGAAGTAAGGGAGAGGTTCCCCACGTGTCCCATTAAGCGCAAAACCGGACGTTCCAGAACCTTAGGGGAAATCAACAAAGCCTGGGATGCAACCTCGTTCCTCTATACGGATGGATCGAGACTGGACCCAGAGGAAGAAGGGGGATTACATAGAGTGGGAGCGGCCTACTGGGACCCCAGAGGGGATGAAAATCCCAGAACTTGGAGGGGCACGTGGTCAACAGGTGGACACCTCACCATCAACAGGGCGGAACTCCTGGCGATCCACGCGGCACTCAGGGCCAGAGAATGCACAACACCGGGCGAGATAGCGATCTGCACGGACAGCCTCTGCAGTATGTACCAAATACTCAACATGTTATCCAGACCCCACACGATGGAGGGCCACAGACACAGGGATTTGCTTGAGGATATACTCTCCCTGGTAGAACAGCATAACAGCCAGGGAACGAAGGTCTCACTCAGGAAGGTCAAAAGCCACACGGGGGTGAAGGGCAACGACAAGGCAGATGAGGCGGCCAAACAGGCAGCAGAGAACCAGGAGGGCACCACCCAAATTGACCCATGGGACAACAGGACCATGTACACGCTCGTGGCCAATGCCCGGGATGGTGAATCGATGAGGCCCCTGCAAGGGGAGGGGGCGGTGGAAAGGTATGTGGCAGAAAGAATTGCACTAAAAGCGACACAGCACAAGTCAGTGAGAAAATGGCTACAGCCCCCGAGCAGCCCGTGGGAAGAATGGGGAACACCCGGCAGGGGAAATCGGGAGGGAGCTATCTCAGCAGAGGGCTCTATGACAAAGAACCCCACGACCGGCGCCCCAGGGCCAGCCCAAGGCCCCGACCGGGGCCGACAGAACGTGGAAATGGGGACACCAGGGGAGAATCTCCAGGAGCCGATGCTCCTGGAGGAACTCCAGCACGATCCCCGGAGCCAGGACGACCCGCCGGAGCGACGGGAGCCGGGCGACCAGGAACAGGTACACCCGCGGGATCAAGTGGCCACTCAGGACGAGTGGGACCTACTCTGGGAATTCGATGAGACGCGGGGGCCGCCTCTGGACATGGGCGAGAGGGGGGCCATGAACTCGCCAGACAGAGAGATGATGCAAGCGATCGAGGAGGCAGAACGTGAGGACCCAATTGACGGTCTATGCCGCTCGATGATGGAGATGGACCTGGGAGAGTCGGAACTCCAGAACCTGACGGACGTTCCACAACAAGCGATAGACGCCTACCAGGAAGCGGCCCCAGAGAGAAAAAGAAAGAGGAACAGGGACCGGGAGGCCATGCACCGGAGAAACGGAGACAGGGCCGCCACAAGCCACGCAGACGCTGCCGCAGTCGAGACACACATGGGAAGAAGATTGGAGGAGCCCCCGCGGGAAATTCTCCAGGACAAGTCGATACCAGGAATATCCAATCACTTCTGGAAGGTTACTCCACCGACGCTCAGGTCCCTGATTCTAAGGTGCCGGTTTGGGGTCCTCATGACGACCGCCAGGAAGCACCTCATATGGCCGAACAAATATCCGGTCCCGGACTGCGCCCTCTGCGGGAAGAGGGACACTCCGGCACACAGGCTGGCTGGATGCAAAGACGAGACCAGCATGAACATGGCCACAGCCAGGCACAACGAAGTGGCAAGGACCCTTTACGAAGCGATCAGGAAGGGACGAACGGGCGCCAGTCCGATCTGGATCGCGCACCACGCTGGGCTCGACGGGACTAACAAATGTACCCGCCCGATACCGGACTTCGTACTCAAAAGGGGTCAGTGCCGTAGGGACGGAAGGGACCACCCGGGGGCGAAGGACCCCCCAGATGACATACCACACTTTGTGGATATTGTCATGATCAAGGGTGCAGAGGACGTCAGGGACGCCCCCCCAGGCAGGCCGGAAAACACCCACAGGGAGGATGTAGGAGAAATCCACCTCATAGAGGTGGCCTTCACGTGGGACACTCGCTGGTATGTGTCCCTTCACGATAAACTCAACAAGTATGAGCCCCTTATGGAGCTACTCAGATCCAAAGGCTATAAAGTGTTCTTTCACCCGATGGTTTTCGGAACCACGGGGTCGGTATATGAACACAACGCAAGGGCTCTCACGCAACACCTAGGCTTCAACAAGAAGGAAGCGGAGGCCCTCCTCAAGAAAATCAGTGGCATCGCGGTGGAATGGGCTGCCAAGATGTTGATTTCACACAGCAGGTCGGAGAAGGAGAAGGCTCTAAAGAACAGTAAAAAGCCGCCTTGATTGTGCATGTGACTAGGGGCAGGCGTAACAGCTGTGCACCTTCAAATATCACGCTTCCAGTAGGAAGAGTCACATTTTTTCTTTCTTTTTTCTTTTTTTCATGGACCGCCCACATATGCTCCCAGCGCCACTGAGAGCTGCCCGGTCCTGAGGCCCGCGGCAAGTTACGCATGACATCATCGAACGTCTTCTCATCCAGCTCAAGCGCCTGCTCCCAAAGCTCCCGCCTGCGATCCTCTCCCACATCTTGCCTCCTGCCTGTCCCTGCCGAGTGCAACCGTTCCAGCTTCAGCAACGTCTCCTCCGTTGCCGGTGCCAGCTTGGCCAACTCCATCCTTTTTGCTGCCTTTCCCAGCTGCCCCGCCTTCACCAACGCATCTCGCAGCACCTGTTCCTCATCCGCCTCGGCCACAGCTCGTCGATCCCCCGGCACCTCCGCATGCAGCCCCTTCCACTCGCCACGCAGGAAGCGGGCGCGGCGCTTCTTAATGACCTGTGCCACACCCTGCTTCACCCCCTGCTGGACCGGCTGAAGAACCAGGCACGGGAGCAAAAAGAACAGCTTGTAGGCCTCAACGTCCTCCGTGTCCGCTCGCATCCTCCGAAGTGCAACCATCACACACTCGGTGAACAGTCCCCACAGCTTCTTCGGCACCATCAGGGAAGGGAAGTCGCTGACAGCGCACTGATCGACACTCAATCCTTGCAGCCATGCCCACCCCGCTTCTCCCAGCCCATCCGGGTCCACCACCAAGCCAGCGCCTCCTTGCTGCCCCTGTACCTGCCCCTCCGCCCGTGGATTGTCCCGGCCCCCACTGCCGCCTCCCACCTGAGCCGGCGCACAACGCTGAGCATAGCTAGCCAGACAGCCCCCACCCCGCCCCTGGTGCTGGCGCAATCCCGTCTCCGAAAGGATATGCCCACAACTCTGCTCAGGGCACCGCGTTAGCCTTGCCGCAGACAACAGAAGCCCCGATGCGTCAGGGTGGCTGTGCCGAAAATGCTCCGTCAGGGCTCGTCTGCTCCCTAGGACCCCAACGAAGCACCCCGGCACCGAGCAAACCACCTTCCCCACCCGCTGTCCTGCCCCCTTCCGCCTGCCACCTCCCCTGCCACCGACCCACCAGCCCCCCAGAGGCACCCCCACGGTCCCTGGCCCTCCAGGCCCTCCCACCCTCGCCGATCTTAACCCCTCCCCCCTGTATGACTTGCTTCCTTTGTTCTTCTCACTTCTGTGTGTGCTTATCCTTGTACCGACTCCTTCGGCACCCCGCAACCGCAGAAGACCGGCTGCACTATGTACCCACACCGGGGATCAAAGGATTCAGCACACACTTCGGGACACTTATCCGGAATCTCCGGAGCTTACTAGTGAAGAATGGGACCCCCTAAGCCTCGCTGAGCCACCCGCGCCCATCTGCATCTGCAACGCCAGCGCGGTGTGTGTGTGCTTATCCTTGGACCAACGGGTCCCATCCATCGACCGTGAGCCACTGGGGGGCATGCCAGCAGGGTCCGCTCACTCCGTAACCCAGAGACCGACAATTGTTGGGCGATGATCGGTCACATTGTATCATCTTTCCATGCTGCTTAGCATCTGGGTTGGGAATATGATTGTATGAGTTGGTGGTATCTTGTCACGGCCCCGCCCTGCTCCTGATTTGCTTCTCACATCCACTGGGATGATGGTGGGCTGGCTATTGTTGGCCGATCTCATGCCGTTCAGTGTGTGCTCATTGAATGCGGCAATTTTGGGTTGGAGCACAATCGCAGGTGACACCAGCCACGCATGGCGAAAGTCTGGCAGAAAGTACAGAGGCCCACAATCGCCGAACATTATTGCAGAGTAAGCTATTAACTCTGACATAGTCCAAACTCGTTATTCAAAAATAAATTGAAGAAAGGACCTTACAAGTGTGTTCAAGTGTCAGCGTCTTGGTGACCCTGCATTGCGTTGTATCCTATTGGTTGAAAATGCATTGTATTCGGCTTTGGACCCAAACGAGCATACTATGGCTCGATGCACACTCTGATGCCTGCAAGTATAAGTATAGGCATGGCGCCATATCATACCTGTCACCATGCAAGAAGGTAAATCAGTGTACTAGCTAATACTTTGCAATAGGCTTGCTTGTCCTGTTCAAAGTTATTGATCGCCAATCGAGCTTGATGCTGCCTAAGTAATGTCCGAGCTTTCTATCTGGAAGCAGTTACACGGCTCAATATCTCGCGTTGCTGAGTTTTAAGGGTAATGCGAAAGCAATGACCTTCTTACATTGAAGGTCTCAACTTTATTTACCTATATACAGATTGTTCTTCCTCAGCATGCACAGCAAGGCGGTCATCGTTGTAGCCCACACGGTTGGTATATTAGGGTCATTCAAATCCATTATACCAAACATTATACCAACAGTTTGGCCAAAAGAACCAATGATGTGATTGCCAATTTTGGCTGACAGTTGTCCCTGCATGCATAGCCCTTCTGAGGCCATGAAGTACTGTTCTTGCGCCACTTTTAATCGGTGGCTTGCTGGTACTGTTCTTGCGCCACTTTTAATCGGTGGCTCACTGGTACTGTTCTTGCGCCACTTTTAATCGATAGCTCACTGGTATGTTCTGCGCCACTTTAATCGATAGCTCAGGCACGTTTCTTGCGCCACTTTTAATCGATAGCTCACTGGTACTGTTCTTGCACCACTTTTAATTGGTGGCTCACCGGTACTGTTCTTGCAACACTTTTAATCGGTGGCTCACTGGTACTGTTCTTGCGCCACTTTTAATCGGTGGCTCACTGGTACTGTTCTTGCGCCACTTTTAATCGGTGGCTCACTGGTACCCAAGGGAAAACCATCTCTAGATGTAACTTCCAAATCCACATGGTGTAAGCCTTCCGCATTTGAACTTTACGCGCCTGAGATTGAAACACATAAAACATTGCCAGGTCTTCATCTGATACTGGCACTACTGGGCTGCTCCCCAGTTTCATCATAAATCGTACAAAGGCTCTCTGCCTTGTTGTGTGACCCTTCTTGGTGTTCACAGCATCATCTGCTGACAGCAAATGCAGCAGCTTGGCTTCCAGCCAAAGTCTACCTGGCTCATCGCCACCTGCCCTTTGCCCCTTTCAGTTACTGGCTTAACCCTCCTCCAGCTCTTCCCTCAAGCAAGGCTTACCCTGAGGACACCACACCAGCACTACTAGCCAAACGGTGTTTCTGCAACACTTCTGTGTCTGTGCTTGCTCCCCGTGAGGAGAGGTGAACACCTGAGAATTCTGCGGGATCGACTACCTCAAACAGATCTGTTCTATAGCCGGGAGCACGAACTCAGTCCAGAAACGCTCTGTTGGCCAGAAAGGCAAGACAACTAAGGCCGCGGTGAGGTCAGGCTGAGCAAACCTCTCTGTCAGAAAATGTAACAAAAGTCTCAAACAGTACTGTAGTGAGAAAATTAGGTTGCAATAATGATTATTCGACCCTCTCCGCTCATGCATGGGTCAAACAGGAATCCTCCCTCGACTTCCACCGGTGTCGCCTCGAGTTGGCACCTTTCCTGTCAAAACACGCATCCCTCGACAAAGGTCCGAACTTCAGGCAATTCTCCCAGACCCAGTCCTCCGCCATCCAATCAGAAGGCACTTCTCCCAGACCCAGTCCTTCACCATCCAATCAGAAGGCACTTCTTCCAGACTCAGTCCTAAACCATCCAATCAGAAGGCACTTCTCCCAGACAGATCCAGTCCTTCACCATCCGATAGAAAGGTCCGCACTTGAGGCACTTCTCCCAGACCCAGTCTTCCACAATCCAATCAGAAGGCACTTCTCGAAGACCCAGTCCTTCACCATCCAATCAGAAGGCACTTCTCCCAGACCGACCCAGTCCTTCACCATCCAATCAGAAGACACTGCTCCCAGACCGACCCAGTCCTTCACCATCCAATCAGAAGGCACTTCTCCCAGACCGACCAGTCCTTCACCATCCAATCAGAAGGCACTTCTCTAGACCGACCCAGTCCTTCACCATCCAATAAAAAGGTCCGAACTTCAGGCACTTCTCCTAACCCAGTCCTCCACATCCAATCAGAAGGCACTTCTCCCAGACCGACCCAATCCTTCACCATCCAATCAGAAGGCACCTCTCCCAGACCCAGTCCCGCGTAAGCAGCCCGCCAGCTTGCGTCTTCAAAACCTCCACAACGACAAGCAGTGCCAGCGATAAAGATGTGTACGTGAGACAAGGTATTTGCCCGCGGGGGAGCACCTGGTCGGAGAGCCAACGATGACCCAGAGCAGCACTCATTTCACACGTTTCACGAATTGAGCTTGAAACTATCAAGATCGGGCAAAAATCATACGATGCCCAGCCCAACCGATTGCTATGTCAGACTGTGGTAGGCCGCATACAGTAGCTTTGTGGACCCGTACATCCTGCCGGTGCACGCTGACTGCCCACCCCGTGGTGCTGCTGCACGCTGTGACTCGCGCACATGACATGTTGCACGCTCCGTATGACATGTTTTGTCTCCGTATGACATGTGTTGCCTGCCCGCATCAACCAACATGCACAAATGTAGCCTTCCCCCACAAGAGTCCCCGGCCATAAGCCTGGCTGACGCATAGTCGCTCCCCAACACAATCTTACACCCTCTCAACAGGTGACCCCACTTCCTCAGTGCGCAGCAGTAAATCACAAACAGCTCCAGATAATTGATGTTGCTGGAAGCCTCATCTCTGAGCGGGCCGAAGTTCCACACTTTCCAGCTCTTCACCTCCTCCCACTTCACAGCAAACCACCTTCCATTGAAGAAACCTCCCCTTCTTTCGTCCACTGTTTCCTCTCCTGCATCTCCAGCAGTGAAACCGACCACCACGGGTCTTCCGTCCAACACCACTGCCTGCCCGTTGTACTTTCTTGACATCCTGGCTGGCCACATCAGGTCCTGGCTGGAATCCTGCGAAATCGGAGCAAAGAGCCTCCTCGGTCCCTTTGACCTCCCAAGCAATAAAGTCATAACCAGAGCGAAGGAGCATCGTGGCTGCGCGAACCACCCGTGCACAGAACATCAACTGACCCACTAGATAGCCTCTCCGCCTCCTTCACCTGAACCTTCTAAAGCACCCCCATCTCCCTACTGGCTGTGGCTACTCTGGTCACCCTGTCCTCATCAGTACTCGTGGCAATACTATAGATGGCATACTATGGGCAAGTGATGATTCCGGGTAAGCAATATATAAGTGGCGAGCCTAACGCTTTGCCCTGGGTTTGGACTGCGCAGGCACAACGACAGCTATACCCACTGCAGGTGCGCCTCTGCGGTGCTTAGGTCGCCAATTCCGAAAGCGGAGCTTAATTCCACATGCTCAACTAGATATAATTATGAATGCGCGCCTGCAATTGTGCCAATTTTCTTAAAGTGGTGTATGGGTGGGCGACCTCACGCACTACTGTGATGGTGCTGTGAGCCGGGTTCAGCGATGCCAGAGCGCGCGCGTGATTCCGCGCATCATGATATACTTGTGTGCTGTTCCCTTTTCAATAACCTTATTCCAATTTCTTCACATCGGAAACTGACAGAGCCTGATGCTGAACGACAGTGAGCCAATGCCAACCCCCGGCCGGTTAGTTTCCAGCTCCACTCCTAAAATTATTTCCTGCTGCCGGGGTCTCTCCACCTTCTCCAGGGCAACCTCAAACCACAGATGCTCCACCAACTCCAACAGATAGTCAAACTCCCGCTGCTGGCACTCCTCCTCCGTGTGAGCCACCAGCAAAAAATCATCCAGCCCTTTGCATCATCCACTGCATCAGGCGGGTCCTGCTGTCTGCGTGAGAACTGCCCTGATAAGGCCTTACGCGCAAAAGGGAATCTCGTGACAATCTCGGCAAACTTACTTGCCAGGTGCTAAAACAGGTCTGCAGCCACTCCTATCGACCTATCAGCATTTTCAAGTCAATTTCGGCCGTACAGCATAGAAATCTGCAACAGGGCAGCAAAAGCATCTTCCACAGATTGGAAGCTCCTTTCGTCAATCCCACACAGTCCATTCACAGACATGCCCGGCACACTACTCTCATCCGTGGGCACCATGGATGCATCCTCCTCCTCTTGGAGGTTGTTTGCCACATTGTCGAAGGCATTCTCCGGCACATCGTTCTCCATAGTGAAGAACTCACCCGGCTCGCCCTGCTGCCCCGAGAAGCCCGTGGCCACTCCACGGACCACTGCCTCCGCATTCGGCAGGCCGCAAGCTGCCTGCGCCCATCTATCTGCCACCTCCGTCAGAGGTGACACCACTACACCCACTGCCTGCACCTTCTCTATGTGCTCTGCCTCTGCCTCACCAGGTGCTCTGCCTGCGTCACACCATAAGAGTCCAAGCTGACCTCTACATCCGTGACCATCTGCTCCCGCTGCTTCTCCCAAGAGAGAGCCCGCATCCTTGAAGCAACATTTGGCAGCTTCAACAGCGCCTGAAGCTTCCCCTTGGCCACGGACCAAGTCCAAAGAATCAAATGATCAGCCGGCGTAGACATGTCGCAAAATAAAACTCTAGCTCTCAAACTCGGAATAAAAGAGCGATCCTCCGTCCAATTGGCCACCAAGCTGCAGTAAAGAAATCCTCTCGATGCAGCCTCCCACAGCGACCACAAAGATCAATGAAGGAGCCACGCAATCTGCTGACGGCTCCCCGGGCCAAAGTTGGCACGTAATGCAGCACAAACACGGAACAAAAGCCGGACGTGCCCAACAGCGACGATCCACCAAAGCTGCGTTCAAGAAAAACTCCGCTCACACCGCTGAAACGTCCGTCTGCGTCGCTGCGTCGACCGAAATCAGCTCCGAAATCCCACTGACTTGCTGAATACCTTTAGCAGGATTAAAATTATAATCCAAACCAGAAACTAATTCCACACTAATTCGCAACTAGACTTTAACAAACTTTAAGCAGAAAGACAACAAACTTTAGAGCAGAAAGACAGGTCTTTCGGGGTTCGGAAGTGTGGAAACTGACTCTCCTATGGGCGTCCGCAATTGATACTCTCCCTTGCGGACGGTGTCATCCCGTGACACCCCGATCGGGGCGCCACCCGTGATGTGTCGTAATTCCGATCGGGCCCTCTCCCGGGCGACAGAAGTTGTGCCTGCTCGATTTCTCAGTTCGATCGGGCCCTCTCCCGGGCGACAGAAGTTGCGCCTGCTCGATTTCTCAGTTCGGAATAACCGAAATCATCGCGAGCGATAATCGGGAACATTAATTAATCCGAACTTCCATGTGCCAGGAGCAAAATCTGTGATAGCACAGCACGCGTCAATGCATGACACGCTTCAAAAAAATCATGTATACAATCAAATGCGTAAATAGTTACGTTTATTATGAATATTGGATGGAATCAAATTTGCAAGTTGCAATAATGGTTGTGGTGTGTAATAAAACAATATGAATTATTCACAAGATGGCAAAATAATATAAGACGTTAAAATAATGGATTGTCAGATTGGTGGTCAGGCGGGCGGAATGATTGCAGGATCGCGGGTGTTGTGGTGTGCATGCATTCATGGCAGGGTCCGGCGACCTCTATGGCATCGGAGCTAACAACAACGGGCAGCTTGGGATATCGTCCACATCGTCCTCCCACACACCAGTGCAGGGGGCGTCACCTCTGAGCACGCTATCCATTCGATCCATCGCAGCCGGCATGAATCACGGTGTGTTTGTCACAAACGGGGGCGCGGTGTACACGGTGGGGCTGAACAATAATGGCCAATTGGGGCTTGGCAATATTGTAGACCGCACGACCGCGGAGGTGGTATCCGCGCTGAGCTCCCACACCGTGGTGAAGGCGTCTTGTGGCTCTTATCATTCTGTATTTCTGACCTCTGGCAGCCTGGTGTTCGCGTGCGGAGATGGTTATCATGGTCAGCTGGGCACAGGGTCTAAAAGCGATCGGAGTACTCCAGTGCAGGTGCTAAGCTCGTATGGTGTGGTGGATATTTTCTGTAGCAGCGCGACCGGGTACGGTACGTTCATCAAGACGACGGCGGGGTCGGTCTACGGTATGGGTCGTAATAATGAATACGAGCTGGGCACGGGCAGCAATTCCAATACGCAACAGACCAGCCCGGTGCGTGTGATGGCAGGCTACACAGTGGCTCGGGTGGTTACCGGGTTCCACACCCATTTTCTTACCACAGATGGCCAGGTCTACGGCGTGGGCCGTAACTCAGACGGGCAGCTGGGGACAGGCAGCACAAGCAGCACACAGAGTACTGCCACACAGGTGATGTCTGGGCACACGGTGGTCGATGTCACCCACGGCGCGTTTCACTCCGTATTTGTGACCTCCCAGAACACGGTGTATGTGTGTGGGCAAAACGCAAATTACCAGCTGTGCAGTGCAGACACAGCAGACCAGCCGACTCCGCAGCAGGTGATGTCAGGGTACACGGTGAGCTCGGCAACTGCGAATCAATATGGGAGCGTGTTCCATTTGACAGATGGCAGGGTGTTCGGGTGTGGCAGAAATGCAGATGGGCAGCTTGGGGTGTTGGATCCAGGTAATCTGGTAGGCCCGGCGCAGATGATGGGGTCGCATGTGGTATCTGAGGTTGTGGGTGGAGGTTCTCACACGTACTTCCGCACGGGTGGCACCGCAGTCCCATCAAGCCCGCCTACTCGCGCGCCAACTGCAGGTACGTGGAAGGGAGCCCGTGGGGGGGGGGAGGGGGATTGCGTACGGGAGTGGGGCGCAAGGCCGGCCGGGAGTCCCGAGTGCACAACATCAGCGTAAGCATAAGGGGCTCTATCTATCTCATAGCGCATGGCACTATCTTGCGCATAGCGGTGAGGGAGTAAGTGTGACGTGGCCGGGAACGCAAGTTGTAGGGGGGGAGGCTTTGGTTGAGGTGGTTGTGGGCTGATGGCTTGGCTGGTGCACTTTATCTGCTGGATGTGGGGGGGGTGGAGTGGCTGCATCGCCGTAGTGCTGCGGTTGTGATTGAGCATGCAGGTGCGCAAGAGACGGGTGTGGGAAGAGCATCACACATGGGGTTGGGGGGGGTGATCATTTGCAACAGGGGGGTCTGTACCAGAGGCATTGCTACAGGCGGGGGCTGTACCAATGGTTTTGGCACAGGCCGGCCTGTATCAAAATCGACTGCGAAATGCCAGCGGCGCCCTCGTACCGCAACACACAAATCAATCTAATTATATACGTTGTATATATGCATATATACAACGTATATGTGTTATATATGTCGGTATGAGCAAGCCGCTGGTGTATACCGGCCGATTTTGGTACAGGCCGGCCTGTACCGAAATCGTCAGTACAAGCTAGCCTGTGCCGATTGCACTGGTACAGGCTAGCCTGTACCGAAAAAATCGGCCGGTATATACTAGCGGCTCGCTCATACCGTGGGGGGTAATATGGCGGGGGAATGGGGCATGGTTTGGGGGGTTATGGGGGGTAATATGGGATGGTGGTGGGGGGTAACCTTCTCTCCAATGTGCTTGTACCAAATCGTGTATTCCACCAATCAAGCTAGCAGAAAGCCTTTCACGCGGTTGTTCCTACTAGCTTACCCCCCACCACCATCCCATATTACCCCCCTATAACCCCCCAAACCATGCCCCTATAACCCCCAAACCATGCCCCGTTACCCCTCCCCTAACCATCTCATATTACCCCGCATTACCCCCCAACCACTGCATATTACCCCCATTATCCCCAATATTGTCCCCCATTACCCCCAAACCATCCCCCATGCATCCCCCTCCGCTCCTTTAATCTATTTGCACCCCAAACATCCTTCATAGCACCCCTAGCCACCCCGCACACACCCACAACCAACCCTAGAGTATGATGGCTAGCTGGTACCGATTGCACTGGTACAGGCTAGCCTGTACCGGAAAAATCGGCCGGTATATACCAGCGGCTCGCTTATACCGTGGGGGGGTCATGCCAATCGGTACAGGCTAGCCTGTACCAGTGCAATCGGTACAGGCTAGCTTGTACCGACGATTTCGGTACAGGCCGGCCTGTACCGATATCGGCCGGTATATACCAGCGGCTTGCTCATACAATAACATATACTTGGTACATGTATGTATATGTGGATGATGTGTGGATGTGTGAGCGTGGGCCCTGAGTTGAGGGTATTGGTCGGAGGAATAATTGAGGTGGCCTGCCTTTGCATTCATGGCAGGGTCCGGCGACCTCTATGGCATCGGAGCTAACAACAACGGGCAGCTTGGGATATCGTCCACATCGTCCTCCCACACACCAGTGCAGGGGGCGTCACCTCTGAGCACGCTATCCATTCGATCCATCGCAGCCGGCATGAATCACGGTGTGTTTGTCACAAACGGGGGCGCGGTGTACACGGTGGGGCTGAACAATAATGGCCAGTTGGGGCTTGGCAATACTGTAGACCGCACGACCGCGGAGGTGGTATCCGCGCTGAGCTCCCACACCGTGGTGAAGGCGTCTTGTGGCTCTTATCATTCTGTATTTCTGACCTCTGGCAGCCTGGTGTTCGCGTGCGGAGATGGTTATCATGGTCAGCTGGGCACAGGGTCTAAAAGCGATCGGAGTACTCCAGTGCAGGTGCTAAGCTCGTATGGTGTGGTGGATATTTTCTGTAGCAGCGGCGGGACTGGGTACGGTACGTTCATCAAGACGACGGCGGGGTCGGTCTACGGTATGGGTCGTAATAATGAATACGAGCTGGGCACGGGCAGCAATTCCAATACGCAACAGACCAGCCCGGTGCGTGTGATGGCAGGCTACACAGTGGCTCGGGTGGTTACCGGGTTCCACACCCATTTTCTTACCACAGATGGCCAGGTCTACGGCGTGGGCCGTAACTCAGACGGGCAGCTGGGGACAGGCAGCACAAGCAGCACACAGAGTACTGCCACACAGGTGATGTCTGGGCACACGGTGGTCGATGTCACCCACGGCGCGTTTCACTCCGTATTTGTGACCTCCCAGAACACAGTGTATGTGTGTGGGCAAAACGCAAATTACCAGCTGTGCAGTGCAGACACAGCAGACCAGCCGACTCCGCAGCAGGTGATGTCAGGGTACACGGTGAGCTCGGCAACTGCGAATCAATATGGGAGCGTGTTCCATTTGACAGATGGCAGGGTGTTCGGGTGTGGCAGAAATGCAGATGGGCAGCTTGGGGTGTTGGATCCAGGTAATCTGGTAGGCCCGGCGCAGATGATGGGGTCGCATGTGGTATCTGAGGTTGTGGGTGGAGGTTCTCACACGTACTTCCGCACGGGTGGCACCGCAGTCCCATCAAGCCCGCCTACTCGCGCGCCAACTGCAGGTACGTGGAAGGGAGCCCGTGGGGGGGGGGAGGGGGATTGCGTACGGGAGTGGGGCGCAAGGCCGGCCGGGAGTCCCGAGTGCACAACATCAGCGTAAGCATAAGGGGCTCTATCTATCTCATAGCGCATGGCACTATCTTGCGCATAGCGGTGAGGGAGTAAGTGTGACGTGGCCGGGAACGCAAGTTGTAGGGGGGGAGGCTTTGGTTGAGGTGGTTGTGGGCTGATGGCTTGGCTGGTGCACTTTATCTGCTGGATGTGGGGGGGGTGGAGTGGCTGCATCGCCGTAGTGCTGCGGTTGTGATTGAGCATGCAGGTGCGCAAGAGACGGGTGTGGGAAGAGCATCACACATGGGGTTGGGGGGGGTGATCATTTGCAACAGGGGGGTCTGTACCAGAGGCATTGCTACAGGCGGGGGCTGTACCAATGGTTTTGGCACAGGCCGGCCTGTATCAAAATCGACTGCGAAATGCCAGCGGCGCCCTCGTACCGCAACACACAAATCAATCTAATTATATACGTTGTATATATGCATATATACAACGTATATGTGTTATATATGTCGGTATGAGCAAGCCGCTGGTGTATACCGGCCGATTTTGGTACAGGCCGGCCTGTACCGAAATCGTCGGTACAAGCTAGCCTGTACCGATTGCACTGGTACAGGGCTACAGGCTAGCCTGTACCGAAAAAATCGGCCGGTATATACTAGCGGCTCGCTCGCTGCACCGTGGGGGTAATATGGCGGGGGTAATGGGGGCATGGTTTGGGGGGTTATGGGGGGTAATATGGGATGGTGGTGGGGGGTAACCTTCTCTCCAATGTGCTTGTACCAAATCGTGTATTCCACCAATCAAGCTAGCAGAAAGCCTTTCACGCGGTTGTTCCTACTAGCTTACCCCCCACCACCATCCCATATTACCCCCCTATAACCCCCCAAACCATGCCCCTATAACCCCCAAACCATGCCCCGTTACCCCTCCCTAACCATCTCATATTACCCCGCATTACCCCCAACCACCGCACATATTACCCCCATTATCCCCCAATATTGTCCCCCATTACCCCAAACCATCCCCCATGCATCCCCCCCTCCGCTCGCACTTTAATCTATTTGCACCCCAAACATCCTTCATAGCACCCCTAGCCACCCCGCACACACCCACAACCAACCCTAGAGTATGATGGCTAGCTGGTACCGATTGCACTGGTACAGGCTAGCCTGTACCGGAAAAATCGGCCGGTATATACCAGCGGCTCGCTTATACCGTGGGGGGGTCATGCCAATCGGTACAGGCTAGCCTGTACCAGTGCAATCGGTACAGGCTAGCTTGTACCGACGATTTCGGTACAGGCCGGCCTGTACCGATATCGGCCGGTATATACCAGCGGCTTGCTCATACAATAACATATACTTGGTACATGTATGTATATGTGGATGATGTGTGGATGTGTGAGCGTGGGCCCTGAGTTGAGGGTATTGGTCGGAGGAATGATTGAGGTGGCCTGCCTTTGCATTCATGGCAGGGTCCGGCGACCTCTATGGCATCGGAGCTAACAACAACGGGCAGCTTGGGATATCGTCCACATCGTCCTCCCACACACCAGTGCAGGGGGCGTCACCTCTGAGCACGCTATCCATTCGATCCATCGCAGCCGGCATGAATCACGGTGTGTTTGTCACAAACGGGGGCGCGGTGTACACGGTGGGGCTGAACAATAATGGCCAGTTGGGGCTTGGCAATACTGTAGACCGCACGACCGCGGAGGTGGTATCCGCGCTGAGCTCCCACACCGTGGTGAAGGCGTCTTGTGGCTCTTATCATTCTGTATTTCTGACCTCTGGCAGCCTGGTGTTCGCGTGCGGAGATGGTTATCATGGTCAGCTGGGCACAGGGTCTAAAAGCGATCGGAGTACTCCAGTGCAGGTGCTAAGCTCGTATGGTGTGGTGGATATTTTCTGTAGCAGCGGCGGGACTGGGTACGGTACGTTCATCAAGACGACGGCGGGGTCGGTCTACGGTATGGGTCGTAATAATGAATACGAGCTGGGCACGGGCAGCAATTCCAATACGCAACAGACCAGCCCGGTGCGTGTGATGGCAGGCTACACAGTGGCTCGGGTGGTTACCGGGTTCCACACCCATTTTCTTACCACAGATGGCCAGGTCTACGGCGTGGGCCGTAACTCAGACGGGCAGCTGGGGACAGGCAGCACAAGCAGCACACAGAGTACTGCCACACAGGTGATGTCTGGGCACACGGTGGTCGATGTCACCCACGGCGCGTTTCACTCCGTATTTGTGACCTCCCAGAACACGGTGTATGTGTGTGGGCAAAACGCAAATTACCAGCTGTGCAGTGCAGACACAGCAGACCAGCCGACTCCGCAGCAGGTGATGTCAGGGTACACGGTGAGCTCGGCAACTGCGAATCAATATGGGAGCGTGTTCCATTTGACAGATGGCAGGGTGTTCGGGTGTGGCAGAAATGCAGATGGGCAGCTTGGGGTGTTGGATCCAGGTAATCTGGTAGGCCCGGCGCAGATGATGGGGTCGCATGTGGTATCTGAGGTTGTGGGTGGAGGTTCTCACACGTACTTCCGCACGGGTGGCACCGCAGTCCCATCAAGCCCGCCTACTCGCGCGCCAACTGCAGGTACGTGGAAGGGAGCCCGTGGGGGGGGGGAGGGGGATTGCGTACGGGAGTGGGGCGCAAGGCCGGCCGGGAGTCCCGAGTGCACAACATCAGCGTAAGCATAAGGGGCTCTATCTATCTCATAGCGCATGGCACTATCTTGCGCATAGCGGTGAGGGAGTAAGTGTGACGTGGCCGGGAACGCAAGTTGTAGGGGGGGAGGCTTTGGTTGAGGTGGTTATGGGCTGATGGCTTGGCTGGTGCACTTTATCTGCTGGATGTGGGGGGGGTGGAGTGGCTGCATCGCCGTAGTGCTGCGGTTGTGATTGAGCATGCAGGTGCGCAAGAGACGGGTGTGGGAAGAGCATCACACATGGGGTTGGGGGGGGTGATCATTTGCAACAGGGGGGTCTGTACCAGAGGCATTGCTACAGGCGGGGGCTGTACCAATGGTTTTGGCACAGGCCGGCCTGTATCAAAATCGACTGCGAAATGCCAGCGGCGCCCTCGTACCGCAACACACAAATCAATCTAATTATATACGTTGTATATATGCATATATACAACGTATATGTGTTATATATGTCGGTATGAGCAAGCCGCTGGTGTATACCGGCCGATTTTGGTACAGGCCGGCCTGTACCGAAATCGTCGGTACAAGCTAGCCTGTACCGATTGCACTGGTACAGGGCTACAGGCTAGCCTGTACCGAAAAAATCGGCCGGTATATACCGGGCTGCTCATACCGTGGGGGTAATATGGCGGGGGGTAATGGGGCATGGTTTGGGGGGTTATGGGGGGTAATATGGGATGGTGGTGGGGGGTAACCTTCTCTCCAATGTGCTTGTACCAAATCGTGTATTCCACCAATCAAGCTAGCAGAAAGCCTTTCACGCGGTTGTTCCTACTAGCTTACCCCCCACCACCATCCCATATTACCCCCCTATAACCCCCCAAACCATGCCCCGTTACCCCTCCCCTAACCATCTCATATTACCCCGCATTACCCCCCTAACCACCGCATATTACCCCATTATCCCCAATATTGTCCCCATTACCCCCAAACCATCCCCCATGCATCCCCCGCTCCTTTAATCTATTTGCACCCCAAACATCCTTCATAGCACCCCTAGCCACCCCGCACACACCCACAACCAACCCTAGAGTATGATGGCTAGCTGGTACCGATTGCACTGGTACAGGCTAGCCTGTACCGGGAAAATCGGCCGGTATATACCAGCGGCTCGCTTATACCGTGGGGGGGTCATGCCAATCGGTACAGGCTAGCCTGTACCAGTGCAATCGGTACAGGCTAGCTTGTACCGACGATTTCGGTACAGGCCGGCCTGTACCGATATCGGCCGGTATATACCAGCGGCTTGCTCATACAATAACATATACTTGGTACATGTATGTATATGTGGATGTGTGGATGTGTGGATGTGTGGATGTGTGGATGTGTGAGGGTGGGCCCTGAGTTGAGGGTATTGGTCGGAGGAATGATTGAGTTGGCCTGCCTTTGCATTCATGGCAGGGTCCGGCGACCTCTATGGCATCGGAGCTAACAACAACGGGCAGCTTGGGATATCGTCCACATCGTCCTCCCACACACCAGTGCAGGGGGCGTCACCTCTGAGCACGCTATCCATTCGATCCATCGCAGCCGGCATGAATCACGGTGTGTTTGTCACAAACGGGGGCGCGGTGTACACGGTGGGGCTGAACAATAATGGCCAATTGGGGCTTGGCAATATTGTAGACCGCACGACCGCGGAGGTGGTATCCGCGCTGAGCTCCCACACCGTGGTGAAGGCGTCTTGTGGCTCTTATCATTCTGTATTTCTGACCTCTGGCAGCCTGGTGTTCGCGTGCGGAGATGGTTATCATGGTCAGCTGGGCACAGGGTCTAAAAGCGATCGGAGTACTCCAGTGCAGGTGCTAAGCTCGTATGGTGTGGTGGATATTTTCTGTAGCAGCGGCGGGACTGGGTACGGTACGTTCATCAAGACGACGGCGGGGTCGGTCTACGGTATGGGTCGTAATAATGAATACGAGCTGGGCACGGGCAGCAATTCCAATACGCAACAGACCAGCCCGGTGCGTGTGATGGCAGGCTACACAGTGGCTCGGGTGGTTACCGGGTTCCACACCCATTTTCTTACCACAGATGGCCAGGTCTACGGCGTGGGCCGTAACTCAGACGGGCAGCTGGGGACAGGCAGCACAAGCAGCACACAGAGTACTGCCACACAGGTGATGTCTGGGCACACGGTGGTCGATGTCACCCACGGCGCGTTTCACTCCGTATTTGTGACCTCCCAGAACACGGTGTATGTGTGTGGGCAAAACGCAAATTACCAGCTGTGCAGTGCAGACACAGCAGACCAGCCGACTCCGCAGCAGGTGATGTCAGGGTACACGGTGAGCTCGGCAACTGCGAATCAATATGGGAGCGTGTTCCATTTGACAGATGGCAGGGTGTTCGGGTGTGGCAGAAATGCAGATGGGCAGCTTGGGGTGTTGGATCCAGGTAATCTGGTAGGCCCGGCGCAGATGATGGGGTCGCATGTGGTATCTGAGGTTGTGGGTGGAGGTGCTCACACGTACTTCCGCACGGGTGGCACTAGTGCTCCATCCACCATTGCTCCATCTACTCTTGCACCCACTTCGCTGACCCCCACTCATCAGCCTACAAGCATATCCCCTACGACTCAATCTCCGACTTTAACTCCGTCTGTCACTCCTACCTCAATTCCAACGTTATCACCTGCCACCATCGTTCCTTCTGCCGCTCCTACCCGTTCTCCATCTTCTCTGTTCCCCACCACATTTACCCCTACCAGAACACCTAGTCGTAGCCCCACACTTTCCCCTTTCACAGCACACCCGACCTCTACACATCCCACAACTGTCCACCCTTCGACATCTCCGACAACTTCATTTCCCACTTCGACTCACCCAACCACTTCTGCTCCTGCCAATTTTCCGACATCGAGTCCGACTTCTGCCCCAACCAATTTTCCGACATCAAGTCCCATGACCAGCTCGCCCACGTCCATCCCTCCAACTGCCAGTCCCTCCAACACCCCAACCACCGTGCATCCCACTTCAGTCCATCCAACCACTGTCTTCCCTTCGACCTCACTATCCGCGTCCCCAATTACACAACTTCCATCATCCAGCCCTACCACTCTGCATCCCACGTCATTGCACCCAACCACTAAATCCCCGGTCACAGTACATCCGACTTCCGCTCACCCTACAACCTCTAGCCCCACAACCTATCTACCTACCACGTCCCCTTCAACTGGCCGACCCACGTCCGCTTCGCCAACTATCACCTCTCCACCACCCCCTCCGGGGCAGGTGCTTGTGGAGATGCTTACATCCAATATATCCTTCTCCAGCTTGGACATCACCTCGATCTCCAACAACGCCACTTTTTACACCTCCTTTGCGTCATCTTTCAGGTTGCAGTTGGCCAGTGCCGCAGGTGTTCACCATTCGACAATGCTGCGCGCCCACCTGTCGTTGTTGTGAAGGCTCCGAGATTTTGTGATTTGCACTTTCTTCGTGATCACTCTGAGCAGCTTGCATCACAAATCATCCGGGCGTGTGGGGCTTGCAGTGTATATCATTCCTGCTATTACCGTGCCACTTTTCGCTTGCATGTCAAATCATGTGAGCAATTTCCGCCACCCGGACACCATTGCAAATGTTTTTCAGCGCTATTCAATTTTTATGGGGTTGGCATCATATTGAAGTGGAAGGCCTTCACGCCTCATGTCCAACACAAATGCCTGGCACCCCACTTTGGCATCTATACACCCCTCCAACAAGCTCCTGCGCTGACAGCCACTTTACACAAGTGTGTGGCTTGCAGGCGTGAGCTCGGCTGATGTCAGCATCACTTCCACTTTCAGCGGTAGCGTCATCGTCGCCTCCGTGGTTTACTTTCCGAGCACAGCTTCCTCAGATGCGTTTACTCTGCAGTCTTTACTGCTGGAGTCGCCATCCTCAGTGTTCAATTACTTCGGGAATAAGTACGGTACAATTTCTGTCACTAGCAGTACAATTGCAGTTACTACCAAAATCTATTCACCACCACCAAGCCCACCTCCACCAAGCCCACCTCCCCGAGCCCACCCCCGCCAAGCCCACCCCCGCCAAGCCCACCCCCGCCAAGCCCACCGCCCCCAACACTTAATCTTGGAGCAAACAACGGCGCAAACGGCAAACACATATTTTCGATTTTTGCCACCTCCAGCCCCTCCACTACTTGCATGCGTATCGAGGGCATCCCGCCAAGCATGGTTCTTCTCAACATCAGCACCGCCTCGGGGCCTTCCACGCTAAGCTGGACTCTGCATCACAAGGACGTGTGCTTCGCCAACATCTGTTGGATGGATCTATGTGGGTTTTCGACAGGAACCTATATTCTGAAAGGCACGATGGTATTCAATGAATCGAGTGGACTGCCCATCCATCTTGTTAATGGCACGGTGGATGTTCTCAATGCTCCCCACCTCCCCCATTTCCTCCTCCTCCTCCTCCTCCTTCACCACCTCCCCCATCTCCGCCTCCTCCTTCACCACCTCCTCCATGTCCTCCGCGACCTCCGTGCTTCCCACCTCCTCCATGTCCCCCCTTACCTCCATCTCCTTCACCACCTCCATTCACTCCACCTGTGCCCCCATCACCTTTCCCACTATCTCCCCCACCAGCTTCACCGCCACGCTTGCTCATACCTCCTGCATCAATACCACCTGCAGCTCCACCCTTGCCTCCAAGTGAAGGGAACATGAGCTTGGGTGGAGGAAATGAAGGCAGCATTGACAGTAGTAGTGGGGCTGCAGAAGGAGGGGCTGTCAGCATGCCGAGAGACAATAGCACAGGCATTGGAGGTGATGACGCTGTTTCAACTGGAAATTATGACAGCAATGGGGACATGCTCAATGACAATCCTGGTGATGGTGGCGGCGATACTGGAGGCACTGGGGACGGTGGTGCCAATGTTGGAGGCACCGTGGATGGTGGTGGCAATGCCGGGGGCACCGGGGACGGTAGCAACAACACTGGAGGTATTGGGGATGGTGGCGATATTGTTGAAGGCACCGGCGATGACGCCGGCAATGCCGGAGGCATCATCGGCGGCGCCGGCAACACTGGAGGCACCGGCGACGGTGGTGGCAACACTGGAGGCACCGAAGATGGTGGAGGCAATACTGGAGGCATAGGAGATGGTGTCGGCAATGTTGGAGGCATAGGAGATGGTAGCGGTAATACTGGAGGCACCGGTGATGGTGCCAGCAATGCCGGAGGCATCGACGATGGTGCCGGCAATGCCGGAAGCACTGTAGATGGTGGCGACAATGCTGGAGGCACCGAAGATGGTGGCAGTACTGCTGGAGGCGCCGGGGATGGTGATGGCAATGCCGGAGGCATCGGCGACGGCGGCGGCAATGCTGGAAGTATTGGAGATGGTGGCGTCAATGCCAGTGGCACCGCAGATGGTGGCGGCAACACTGGAGGTACCGCGGATGGTGGCGGCAATACCGGAGGCACCGCGGATGGTGGCGGCAATACCGGAGGCACTGCGGATGGTGGCGGCGATGCCGGAGACACCGCGGATGGTGGCGGCAATACCGGAGGCACCGCGGATGGTGGCGGCAATGCCGGAGACACCGCGGATGGTGGCGGCAATACCGGAGGCACCACGGATGGTGGCGGCGATGCCGGAGACACCGCGGATGGTGGCGGCGATGCCGGAGACACCGCGGATGGTGGCGGCAATGCCGGAGGCACCGCGGATGGTGGCGGCGATGCCGGAGACACCGCTGATGGTGGCAAGAATGCCGGAGACACCGCGGATGGTGGCGGCAATGCCGGAGGCACCGCGGATGGTGGCGGCGATGACGGAGGCATAGCAGATGGTGGCGGCAATACCGGCGGTACCGCAGATGGTGACATCAATGCCGGAGGCACCGCGGATATTACCATGAATAGCTCGCCTCCCTACATTCCTCCTCCTGCGCTGCCATCAACAAGTTCAATCGGGCTAGTGTTTCTCACATCTTCATCTCATAACTCAGCCTCTGCCAGCTGTTGTATGATTTCTCCACCCCCGCCGCCACCTTTCCCGGTGGTTGAAGAGCTCCTGTACGATCAAGAAGAAATAGCCTATGATGAGCCGCCAGACGCTGAGGCACCTGTGATCACACTGCACGGCCAGTCCACCGTGGAAGTGTTGCAGTACGAGGCCTATGTAGATCCTGGGGCCTCCGTACTGGATCTGCGAGATGGAGTTGTGGAGGTGGTGGTCAGGGGGCTCGATGATGTCGATACCAGCAAATTGACGACGGAGGGTGCGCCCTACCTGGTCTCTTACGCAGCCAGCGACAGCGCTGGGAATACTGCAGTAGAGTGGACCCGACAGGTGCATCTGGCCCTCTCCTCGTCCTTACTTGTTTTGGCGATGTTTACTTTATGATCAACTGCAACATGGTTTGAGCAGAGCTGATTATGCAAAACGGTACCTGGAAGTTGGCAGCGGTCACGAAGGCAGGCCTTCCTGGGCCAGCTGTGTTATTGACATTTGATTTCCGGGCCTATATGATTGTGTAACGAAGGAAGGGGCGCCCAGCCCGGATCCAATTGCTGTACTGCCAAACTGGCCGTCCTGCCGAACGCACTCGAGCCACGCTGCTATGCGTATCATGCTGCCCGACGCATTAGACCATTTGTTTTCTGATGATGCTGCGCTGCCTAATCGGCGCCATCCAGGATTGACAATCATTTCCCGGCAGCTGGCTCAGCTATCACCCTGATGCGATTGTCACCTTTTGTAGGCGCCGACTGTCACCACATATGCAGCGGAATCGCCACAATTTACAAGAAGTCCATGAGTGCAAAGTGCAGTCATAGTGATCATCTATGCTCGATGATGAAATCATAGCCACACCTTCACTTTCATCGGCTGGCTGCGAGGCATACACAGCCTTATTAGATGTGGTAATGAATTTAGGAAGGGGAAGGGGTGCTGGCCAAGTTACAGATACGGGTGGTGAGCCCATGCCCGGCCCCCTCCGTTGTCTGTCTGGAAGGAGGGGGAAGCCACGCGTGTGCGCCACATGCGACAAAGAATAAACACACCGTCGCATCACCCATCCTATCCTCGCTCAATACCGCGGTCTTCCAGAGCATGCACCTCCTGTTGACCTGGTGCTGCCGGTCATCTCCTTGATCTCGGGAACCACAAAGTGCTCGCCGTCACCACCGGCAAAAAGTCAACATTGTAGTACACCACCGCAGTGCATGCCACCCGGGCAGGAGCCCGTACGCGTCTTGACCATGTGTGATGGAGACCTGACTAGCCGCGTTACTACATACGGCGCGGGCCATCTCGATACCTCAACCAACCACCGCACTGACGGCAACCGATTCGTCACAAATCATTGAGTACAAAGCTGCGGCAGATGGCGCCGCGAATGCCGCCCCCACGTCGGCGGCGCATCCATGTTGCCGACCCCTGTGCCTCAGAGGGAGACTCTGTGCACTTCCTCGGGAGAGTGCAAATAGAGAACGGGAAGCTGTGCACCCGCCTGCAAAATCGCAGCATTTGCGAGGAGGAGAGGAGGTGCAGTAGGACCAACTTAACGAGGAGCTCGGCCAACTCCACCTGATTGGTCAGGCTGTGGTGCAGGTGCGGAGCGGGAGGGAGGTAAAGTTATTTGCAATAATGTAAAGTGCACCGCGCCCAAATCCACTGCACTTCAATGTCCGGTACCGCTGATGTGCACCCATTATGCGAGCCGAACCTCGCAGAGCGCGCGGCAAGTTTGATATAACAAAAGAGAGAGAATTCGAAGAGCAAAGCTTAAAACATCCAATACTTAACAGAAGCAAGTAGAAATCATTCGCTAACGCTTGCCTATATTTACTAAACTAACATCTTGGACTATACGAGTAGGTACGACCTCCAGGGTTGGGCTATACGAGTGGTTACAATCTTCAGGGATGGGGTATATGACCATACGCAGGAACTCGACAGGTGTCAGTGATTGCCAAAGCTAGGCAGGTCGCAGGAAAAAGTGCAAAGCTTGCATAAGCAGCAGAGGGGATTCATCACATCTTATCAAACAAGTGTGTAAAATAGACAAGTAACAGCAATCCCAAACATCATTCTAAGACTGTAGAAAGCCAGGGTGCTGTACCAGGCAACTGCCATAGTGCAGATTTGCTGTAGCCAGCCAGGGTGCTGCACCAGGCAACTGCCATAGTGCAGATTTGCTGTAGCCAGCCAGGGTGCTGCACCAAGCAACTGCCATAGTGCAGATTTGCTGTAGCCAGCCAGGGTGCTGCACCAAGCAACTGCCATAGTGCAGATTTGCTGTAGCCAGCCAGAGTGCTGCACTGACGGCCCTCACGGTACAAAGTAGACGCTCAGCAACGCCAACTTGAAGAGAGGATCAGCAAAGGCAGGAGGAGGGTTGGATTGTGGCAGATCGCCCAAGGCTCAAGATATGCAGCATGTGACAGAAACCTATCGCGCTACGACTCTCAGTGTGACCCTGGAGCGACCGCCACGGATGCGGCGGATGGCCTGCTGACACAGTTTGTCACAGTATGCGCCACCCCACAGGTGCCCAACTACTATGTGAATCGAGGTATTTCGGGCTGTGATGTGGGCTCCTCTTCGCCAGCAGGGCTCTACAACCTCACCTTCGGTGTGGAGAACAGCCTCGGCCAGGAAGTGACGGTGGTGCGCTCGGTAGTTGTGGAGGCTCGATGCGCAGTTGCTGAGAAGCTCTGCGACGATCAAGTCTCCTGCAGCGTGGACGGAGTGTGTCTCGCAGATCTGCAGGCTACGGCCGCCTCCAGCAGCCAGCAGGAGACAGCGTCGGCTACAAACACCGACCCAATCATTGCCTTGGTGACAAATGAGGCTGTGACACGGTATGTTGATGTGAAGCAGTACTCGGAGTATGCGGCATGTGGCGTGGACCAGTCACCAACCAGGGAGTTCCTGTGCGAGCCTGGAGCTCAGGCCACGGATGCGGAGGATGGCAATCTGACCGCGGAGATCCTGTCGTGCCCTCCGCCATGTGTCACTGCAGTCGCCTGCTCTGGTGCTCCCCGATGCTCTGATCGCTGACGCCACTCTGCGCTCTCCCGCTCTTGCTCGCAGCCCAACAGCTGTACGTTCTGGTCTTGAGAGATGACCAAATGTGGCTGTTGACAGTTATCAATGGTTGACACAGAAGCAGGTGTACCCAATCATATACTGTTCCGGGATCCCTATCTGACAATCAACCTCGATGTGGCTTCGTGATGAGAGTGTGGATGGGATACAACCTTCGTGGGTGGAACCGTCTTCTTTTTGTCGCCGTCGAGGGGGGTTATTTGTCGCCGGGCGAAATGTTGGGTGATTCTGGAAATTGGGGATTTCGTGGGGGCGGATTTTTTGAAAATGGCCCAGGGCGACAAATTTCCCACGTTTCACCTTGGTGGGTGAATCATATATTTGCATCATTTGAACAGGGGTGCAGAGACAGCTCATCGATGGGAACCTCACTCACGTACTGACTGTCTTCCACTTCACTGGAGCCTGTACTGTACCGTTGCATGTATTCTCACCGAATGGCGCGCCATGCGACCGAGGAGACCACTATAGTGCCAGATCTTGAGCTCTGGATTGCTCAACGCAGGGGAGGTGACGGTAGGGGGGGTGGAGGATGTGCCTGCCTTGCGCAGGGCACCGCTTCCGGCCTCACGGGGAAGGGGCTGAAGCGAAGGGTATCCAGGGATGCCTAAACACGAGTGCGGAGGTGGGCACTATGTTCCAGCTGGACTTTGTGGTCTACGACTTCAATTACCCGGCGGCGAGCAGCACTGTTTCCCGCTATATCACCATCGTGTCCACTTGCGACATAGGGGAATTCTACTGTGATGGGGTGTGCAGCCCTCTGGACTGCGCCGAACGGGACTCGCTTTTGGACCTGTTTAACGGTGCCACCCGCCGCCGGCTTCTGCAGACAGAGCCGCATGGGTCAGAGCCGCAGGCCGCAGTCAACAGCACTCAAGGTGCATCTCGGCTCTGTGCTTGCCTAATCTCCTTATCTCAGAGATCCGCAAACCTCATATCTTGCTCTGTGCACTGAAGGCGGCATACACGGGGGGCCAATCTGCCTAAGTATCACACACGTGCTGCCCTGTAAAGATATGTTCTCTGCCCTGTAAAGATGATTATGTTCTCTGCCCCGTAAAGATATGTCCTCTCCCCGTAGATGAATGTTCTCTGCCCCGTAAGTTTGTGCCCTCTCCCCGTATATACTTTTCTCGTTAACGAAAGGACGGCCGCTAGATGGTGCAAGTTCTCCTCACACGAGGGTTTGACCTGAGCTGGTGGCAGGTGGAGCTACGAGCGGAAACTCGGAGGAAGAACTGAGAATTGCACTGGCGGAAGAGGTGGTAGCGCGACAAGCGGGGTATGCAGAATTGGAGGCGCAGGTAGCGAAGGTGCAGGCGGCGCTGCAGAGCAACCTCCAACACTTGGCAGCGGGGGTTTGGGCGGAGGAGCTCATGGAAGTGTGGGTGGCCCGGCTCGAGCAGGAGATGGCGAACCAGGCAAATCTTTTGCAGGCGGCCGAAGAAGCGCTGCGCAACATAGCTCGGTTTGTGCAGGCGACGGCGCTGCAGCAGGAGGCCCTGGCTGCCACTGAGACGCAGCTTGCTGCATCGCAGTACGCCCGTGATGCATTCTTGGACATGCCCACCAGCCAGCCTCCCCCTCCTCCTTCGTGCAACGCTTACTCCGACGAACCGCGCGAGCTTCGATTTAATGTCCCCACCTCCGACGTTCAAGTACACCATCCAGCGCCAGCGTGCCCTCCGCCGCCCACGAGTGAGGCAGTCCACATGCTGAATTCCACGGCCGCCTCGGGAGGTGAAGTGTACTGGCCCTCTCCCGAAATAGACGAGAAAGGTGAGCCACCTCTGGCACAGGATGCAGGTGGTGTTGGCAGCCGTCGCCATCTGCAGAGGGCAAAAGGCGGCGGCGGCAAAGGGAAGAGCGCTGCTGATGCTGTTAAAGAAGGCCCCGCGGTGTCAGAGGACGGAGGAGATGGTGCTTTTGATGCAGTGGTATTGGACGATTCGTTTAAGGTACTTGGCTGCACACGGGGAAATGCGCATGCCTTACGACAGGAGGATTGACACAATCATGGAGAACTCGCGCAAATTTAATTCACGAGGTTCAGATGAAATTGTCACCGTCCGAATGTAGATGGATGGTCGCATGAGTCAGGGTTTGGTTGACCCCAAGCGGGGCGGGAGCGAGCCTGCACTCTTTAATGCACGGACGTGTATGACAGAAAGAAGTCTTAGGGATGTTACGCAGGACAAACTGTTCTTCATCGCACATTCAATATGTGGATCTCGTCTTCCCGTGGCGCCGGTTCATTCAATATGTGCATCCCGTCTTCCCGTGACGCCGGTTCATTCAATATGTGCATCCCGTCTTCCCGTGACGCCGGTTCATTCAATATGTGCATCCCGTCTTCCCGTGGCGCCGGTTCATTCGCCCCAGCGCCACATATCCGCTTGAATTTTGAACGCTTGAACCGCATCCGAACCGCAATCAGGGAGCAGACTACTGCTAGGAAGCTGCGCGGCTAGTTCCACCCGGCTAAGCCTCTCTGACTTCACGGCTAACGAATACTAGCTTCCTCTCTGGAGCGCAGAAGCTTCCTCAGCAGCAGCCTCTCACCTGACCCTTCCCCCCAAACAAAACCAACAGAGTCAGCAAGGGATGGGAGGGAGGATTTTACAAACTTTAGAGCAGAAAGACAAGTCTTTCGGGGTTCGGAAGTGTGGAAACTGACTCTCCTATGGGCGTCCGCAATTGATACTCTCCCTTGCGGACGGTGTCACCCCGTGACACCCCAATCGGGACGTCACCCGAGCTGTGTCTTATTCCGATCGGGCAAAACCCTGAGCGACAAAAGTCGCGCCTGCTCGATTTCTCAGTTCGGAATATCCGAGATCATCGCTAGCGATAATCGTGAATTATTCCTGAACCGAAGCGCAAGCAGGGAGCACACCAGCAACAACACTGCAAGCAACGAGCAGGAATGGGATGCTTGCTAATTTCATTAGAAATTACATTTAGATAGTCTAGCAAGTCTTATTCCTCTCCCAATCTCCCAAGCCACTAGCCTCTCTGGCGAGCTGTTCACCCATCTGAGCTTTGAGCCTCTCATTTCTGTGAGATCTGGGTGCGGTTCGGGATCTCACAGTGCGAGCGGAAGAAGGGCGAGTCTTGCGCTTGTCAAAGATACTATCTGTGCGCTTTGTGGTGATGACTTGCATGACGTGCATCTGTGCATGAAAGAGGGCAGGGTGAGGTGTTTCAGGCTCGCCACAGCCCTAAGCGACGATACCCTGAGCTCCGAAATCGGACGGTCAGGACATCGTCTAAACGATGGCCGCTGCGACCAAAATGAATTTGAGCGGTTTCATGTCAATCCACATGTCAATCCACATGTCAATCCGCATGTCAATCCGCATGTCAACTCACATGTCAATCCACATGCCAATCCACATGTCAATCCGGGCGTATGCCTGTAGCTGCGCAGTGAAGCGGGATGTCTGCTTGGCTTTACAGGCGCTCTGGTCTAGGGACTGGGGCAGCAGTGGGTTTCGTCCCACAGTTGTATGTCGCACTGTAAAACCCTATCATGCCACCTAAGCACATTCATTCTGATGAGGATGAAGTAGGGGGTATCTAGAGTCAAGCTTGAAAGCCTAGATATTTCCTGGCGTCATTCATGCTTCCACGCAACATTTCGGCAATGTGGATGACGTATATTGTTGGCAGCCATGCTCGTCACTTTTGACTGAGGACCAAGTGCCATGTTGTGAAATCGGAGACGGCTGTACACCGCACTGCAACAGCCCCACATCTCCCTGCCATGCCGCATGCCCCGCGAGTGACTACTGTACGGACAAAGATGCAAGATGGCGAAGAGGGATTGGCTGAATGTGCGTGTGGTCGCAGGTGTCCAACTACTTGGCAAGGAGAGCGAACCGGGTCACCGGTGGGATGAGTCTGGAGCTTCGGCGCCAGGAGAGAGTGCTGCCGGACTCAGCCGCATGCACCACACGCTTCCGCCACCTCAATGCTCCGTGCCAGGCAAGGGATGTGATGTCGCAAGAGGCTTCGGCGCAGCGCTATGGTCTTGACCCTGTATTCAATTTGGCCAGCAGCATGTACGATCCTGCGGTGGTCATGGCTGCTGACGCTTACTACAACACATCGAACAAATCTGGACATGTAGCCCCCCCTCTTCTGCCCTCCCAAGTCTTAGAGGTGTCATTCCTGTCGCACCTGATTGCTTGATTCCATCCCCTAATGCATTCACATCATCGTCGTCGAATTCAGTAGCCTTTTTCCAATTTAAAAATAAACGTGCAATTCGAACTGAAGAGCTGGTTCAAAACGTTCATGGCGCATCGCGACTTCGAATATGAGACTGACCTGCTGTGCTATTGTCGCAAGCAGGTTGATTAACCCATAGGATCATCATTCGTAAACTGTTCCCCCAGCTCCAGTTCACTGGTTTGTGATAGTGTCTTTGCTCCATTCAGATGGGGGTGCGTGATTTTCCAAAATTGTATCACTGCTGGCCGTCTGTTTGATTTCCTTGATTTGATTTTATAATGAGGGTCAAATGAAAGCCATTGGATACTAAGTACGGACCGCTATTAAAGGGACCAATGGCCCTGCCGGGCTTCCCGATAACAACAACGATCACATCACTTACTGTTCGGTTTTGTACTGCTCGCTCAATATTCGCGTGGCAGTTTGGATTCTTCGTATACAATCCTCATATGCCAGGTTGGATCTTGCATTTGTCCGGGCAAGCGCTCGGGACACAAGCCTGAGGAAAGGGGATTGCACGGGCTCCCTCCACAACAGGTACGGATTTCAACTGAGCCGTACTTTCCCTATCCCTTCGTGGAGCGGGAGGGAGTCTACACGGTGTGGATCGATGCGGGCCTAGTATCTCAGCGTGCGCAGCAGTTGTTAAAGCTTATGGAGGAGGGCAATTTCCTGGACTCCTCTAGCCGATCTCTTGTAGCGACCCTGGTGACCTACCAGGCCTCGCACCAGGTGTTTGCTGTGCAGCGTATGGAGTTTCTGTGGATGGCGGGGGGCTACGTCCGTGCTAGCTACCACATAAACACCGTGGCAACACTCTCGGAGTGGAGCTGGCTTGACCTGCTGATCGCATTGTGGGCAGCGGTCATCAGTATCAATTTTTTTCTTGCTCTGCACGCCTGGTATGCCCGATGCCGGCGTCCCCGCGCATCAGCCCTCTCCCTGTCAATATTCCATCAACTCTTCTGTTTCTTAACTATGGCGAGGAATTTGCCATCTCCTGCTCACTTTTCCTCTCAGCCTCCATTTGTTTTATCGGTCCTTCTCTCCCTCTCTCTATATATATTCACTTGTCCCTCTCACTCTCCCTCTCGCTCTCCCCCTCACTCTTCCTTTCTTTCCGGAACGGCGACCTTTCAGAGCTGTCCCATTGGTTGGCCTTGCCGCATTGGCACCGTCCTGCTCGATCAAGTCGAGGCCTGATGCCGTCTCGTTGCCCCATCTCCATATTGTCTGTGTGCTGAGGCCATGCAGCAAGGGGAGGTGTCAAGAGATAATAGGGTGGCTGCGCCGAAGGGCCGTCTGTGAGCCTCGGTCGACGTTGAATTCTGTGGTCAGCGCCCCAGCGCGGCGGTCAAAGTGCAGCGCGGCGGTCAAACTGCAGCCAGGACTTCCAGGGGCACGCGTCTGGAAGGCAGCATGGTGACGAGGGACGAGGGGGTGAGCGTGGCACAGGCTTAGTGTAGCTGCTACAGGGCTGAGGAGGCAGCAGAGCGCCCAAGAGACGCTTGCAATGTTGTCGGCCGCGCTTCTCCTAGACCTCCAGAGCGCCAGCTCCGGGATGTCTCTCTGGGGGCCCCAGCTGGCCGCCGCTGCCCTGTGGTACTACTACCAGCGCATGAAGGCTGACCTCACTATCCCCATGGAATACGCCATGCTGGACTCACTGTATGCGCAAGCCAACTACTTGCTGCCGCAGAAGGAGAACCCGCTCGTGCCGCAGGTGCCGTCTATACCACGGTGGGCACTGGAGGATGACGACGCGGGGACGGCGGCATATGCGCGCACCCTGCAGCAGCTCGACTCCCTACACCAAATGCACGCCATGCTGTGGTGCCTGCAGAGCCTCGCCATCATGCTGGTGCTCTGGAGCATCTTGAAAACCCTGGGCTTCCACAAGCGGATGAACTTCGTGCTCGCCACGCTCTCCGTGTGTGCAAGTGCGCCCCCCATCCACGTAGACACAAGCACACATATTCAGTAGTACGGATCGACGGGAAGGGGTGGAGAGGTTGGCGTTGATGGGCCGGGCGTGGAAGGACGCGTTCGAGGAGGCAAGACTATGCCACGCAGGATAGATTGGGTGGTGGGACGCAGGAATCTGGGGGAACGCAGCGTGAGCGGTCTGGGCAGGCTTCCGGTGGGGCAGGCGAGGCAGGCGCGATGGCATCGAGGCTTTTGGAGAGCATGGAGGATGTGCGGCGGGAGGCGGAGCATCTGAGCACTGTGGGAGGTCAAGGAGGGGACGCCGCCGAGGCGCGATCTGAAGGGGTGCGTGCAGGCACAGGCGGGCCCAGCCAGGCGGCGTCAAGTGTCAAGGATATCTTGGCGGAGTGGGATGACCTTTCGTCGCCGGGCCCGGAGGGTGGGGTCTGGACTCAGGAGCAGAGCGGGGCCTCGCCGGAGCAAGCAATGGCCTTGGCTGAGGGAGAGGTGGCCACCTTGATGGGGGCGAGCAGGCGGGTGGCCTGCCCTTTTGAGGGGGTTGTTTGCATGGGGGGAGCTGATGAGGATGGCGAGGGAGATGTGGGGAGGCTCGCGGGTGGAGTTGACACATGCCGGGCCCCTCAGAGCCCGGGGGCCCATCCCGGCAGCGATGACCACTTACAACAGGTTGCACGGTAGTATACGGCGTCTCATCAGCTCCTGTGCCCACAGGGCGAGGTTGCTGGCCGTGCCGGAACTAACAGTGAGCAGCTGTCGGGAAGGCGACGACCGGTTGGTGAACTATCGGCCACCGGGAGGGCTTGGGGCACACAGGCAACTGTAGGGATGAGACCCCAAATAGGAACAGTGCGGCACGACAGTTGAAGGGCAAGTGTGGAGCGCATTGCTCAAGTTCGCAGCTTCCTCGCAAGGCATTCAGTGCTGGGGGTAGAGGGCTGCAGGCGCAAGTCGGTGGCGGGGGCGCAGGTTCGGATGAGAGCGGCCCGGTTTATCATTCTCAGCCCCTTGGGACAGCCCTTGGGGATTCCGGCCGTGGCTTGGGTGGGCAAGCTCTCTTGAGGCCAGGCTCTAGCGCGTGTTGGAGGCAGCGGGGTGGTCCCGAATGTGGGCTTGGTGGTGAGGAGGTGGTTCGAGTGGCGGAGGTGAGCCGGATTCGAGACACAACGGTGCGCCGCGGAGCGACCACGGAGGAACTCGGAGTGGCCCGGGGAGGCTCAGGGGCAGAGGGGTGGTCCTGCGCGTAGGTTTGGTTGTGGAGAGATGGCTTGTGCAGCTCGGGGGCAGGGATGAACCGGCTTCGGGCACGGCGGTGCGCCGGCAGTGCGGATGCGAGGAGGGCTCAGGTGGCTCGGTAAGGCTTAGGGAGTCCCATTCTTTACAAGTGAGCTCCGGAGACTCCGGATAAGTGTCCCGAAGTGTGTGCTGAATCCTTTGATTCCCGGCGTGGGTACATAGTGCAGCCAATTTCTGTGGCTACGGTGTGCCAAAGGAGTCATCCCTCGGATAAGCACACACACACACACACAGTGTAAAAGTGCAAACAAACCGAGCTGAGTTTGTGTCTGTTTGGACCCACCAAATTGTACACCTGTCAGGATGCGGGCTCTCTTGGATGGTTCAAACCGACACACTGATGGTCTGTATATCCGCGCTGAGGGCTGAGCTCAATCTCAATAGATTGTGCAACCACGACACTTCTGCCGGCTCTGAGAGACACATATAAGATTGTGTTGTATCAGACACAATTGGAGGTAGAGATGTAAGTTCGATCCAGCTCTATGCCTACCTCGCACCCCGTTGGGGTCTGAACAGAGGCGACACGCGCGTGCATAGTTGATCTTCTCATGCGGCGGCAGCGGCCTCGTGCACGGATGGGGAGGTGCGGAGGAGTGCACAGTGGAATTGGCCAACTTCTTCTTTGTCCTTGGAATCATCGAGATTGAGTTCGGCATGCTCGGACATATCCTCTTTGGCGCGGTGTTTGAAGAGTACTCTGCTGGTGGCACGGCCATTACCAACGCCTTGATGTTTGTTGTGGCGGGTGACTGGGGGCTGTTGAACCCTATTCTCTCGCCGCACGCGAAGGTACTGCACGAGTGCATACCTCACAGACCAAACAAGCTGACCGCTCGGAGCATTTCCTCATTCCTCTCAGCCGTGGGATTTTCAGATCCGAAGGGAAATGTCTGAACGCGAGTATTGCAGGGAAATGTCTATGTGCGAATGTTTCCGAGCAAATATGAAAAACTGACAATTGGTTCCTTATGTAAACTGTGGTCTGCTGGGGCGTCCTCTGAACTCCGCATCGATGAGTTTTACCATGAGATAGCGTCACGTCATGCCGCATGACCTGTCATGGCGCAGTGTGGTCAGTCCAAAAATGAAAGCTGCCTCTGGCTCTATCAATAACACAGCTGCACTAATCAATGTTTGCATAGCTCTCACTCCACGTTGCAGCGCTATGTCTGCCCCAGCTGCACCATGGCCCCTCAGATTCAGGGAAGTCACTGAGTGCAAAGGCAAAACGCGTATCCCTTAAATCCTTGCAACATATTCGAGGGGAAATTTCGGTATGTGTTAAGTATAGACATTGGGGTTCATCCCGACTTTTGGGCTGATGTTAGGTGACCCCATTCCCCTCACTCGAACTACTTGCTATCAGGAAAATGCGATCGGTGGTCGCTGCTTACGGATAGGGGAGAGGGGGACGATCTGGGAATGGCCGTGACCAGGGACTAGATTATGGCTGGCTAGACTGGGCAGTGGTATGGAGCTTTGTCTTGTCGCATATCATACTCTCCTTCCTGGTACTGCTGAATATGCTAATGGCTATTCTAGGAGATGCTCAGGCCGAGGTGAAGGAGGGCTTCGAGGGGCAAATGAAGCGCGTGAAAGGCGGCCTGTTTGTGGCGCACGATGACGGGCGGTATATAGCCCCCGGATTTTTCGAGGAAGTATGGAGCGTCGGTTCCAGCTTCCTGACCAACCCCATGAAGAAGGTTGCGTCTCCTCCTCCACTTTCTCTGTGGCCATTATCCGCGCGCCCTTGTGCTGAGGGCTTGCCAGCTCCGCTCACAGGAAGATGCTATTTGGGCTCGCTTCATGAGCTTGGCTTCGGGGAATCATCCCGAGGATCCTGTGTGAGCACACAAGATGTGACAGGGATAGCGCGAGAGGAGAGGTGGGGAGATGGATTGTGCAGGATGAGCAGCTGGTTGCTAAGCTGGTGGAAATGGCAAGGAGCTGGCAATGTATGGAGACAGGCGAAGTCAAGATCGAGAATGCGCCAGAACCGGTGCGATGTGGCACGTGGTGTATGGATGCCTGCGTCACGCTTGATTTGTATCAAATTGGAAAGGCAGACATATGGTGGGCTTCCACCAATATCTGTGGGTGACACCAGCAAAACAAGCTGATCTGTTCCGTTCCGGTATCGCTGCTTGCATGTCCTCCACGGCAACTATCCTAGAGATTCAGGATTTGCTGCCCAGAGATCTGGGGGCTCTTCGCAGGCTGCCGCCTAGAGGTGTGTTGGAATCAGCCCACGCAGCTGATTGGAAGCTCTGTGGCGCGTGAACTCAGGGTCAGCACCAGGTCCCAGATGAGCGCACTCAATCCACGTCAGCAAGTGATTCACTGGAGCTCTGCGGAGCGCTGAAGCTGAGCCAAGAGTCTGCGGCTGATCCAAGGTATGATTCAAAACGGTTTATCTCGCGTAAGCTTCGATTCGCGGAAAGAACGCGTAGCCTAGAGTATAGCAGTCACTTTGTTTGCCATGGAGGGGCTGTCCAGGCCTTCAGGATTTTAGGGTTCGCCGCCTGTCCCTCGTTGTCACCGCACGTGATGAGGCTGATGGCCGCCGGTCCCTCGTTGTCACCGCACGTGATCAGGCTGATGGCCGCCGGTCCCTCGTTGTCACCGCACGTGATCAAGCTGATGGCCGCCGGTCCCTTCTGTGTCATATGTTTTGGGACGAGCGATGCATAATCCCCTGCCTTGCATAAGTTTTTCCTCACCAAGCATCCTCCATATCATCTGAGGGCACAATCGGATTGGTGCAGCACAAAAGAATGCTTCGTGGACTTAGTTGAGGAGTTGCTGCCACACTTCAAGCATCTGAAGAATATCCGAGAGGGCGAAGTCCAAGAGCAGCGCGAAGCAGAGAAAGAGCATAACATATGCCTGAGGAATCAACAGCGAAGATTGATGAAAGCTTGCAGTGAACTTCACAAACTCCAAACGAATCACTACTTAAAGCAGATGCAGAGGCTTGACAATTTGGCAGTATTGAAGCCTGACCTCACTTCTTCAAGAGGTATCTGTAACGGCATGGCCATGAAGCCCGAAATGTCCGCTGACAAACTCCACCCAGAGCGCGAGGAGTGGACGGCTACAGGGTCCTCTTGGGCAGATCTGGAGCAAGTGCGTGCATACTTCGGTTGAGCCGTGGTGTGACATCGGGTGCCGGGTGGTTGACCCTGCAGCCCGAGTGACGAGTGAATAAGTAGAGCACTTGAGAAGCCTTCAGAACTCGGAACCGAACTATCGTTTACACCTCAATCTGGCCCTGATCCAGTATATTATAAAAACCGAATTGTGTACCTTTGCACGTTTCAATCAAAACCATCATTCCGAGCATCTGTCGTAGTGCCCCTGGCACATTTGGTATCAATAGCGTGTCTGAGTGTGACTCCGCGCAACTCAACACGGCCTGTGCGTAACTCACGGTATACTGCAGGGGGAGAGCTGAGCTTTGGGGAACTTGGGCGCAATTTTTACGTCTAAAACGTCATTTTTTTTCGAAGAAGTAATCCAAGCAACGACCCCAAACGTCACGAAATATTAGTATAACCGTTCCTTAACACCTCAAAGACGAAGTCCCTTGTGCAGTATGGAATATCAGCTTTTATGCGGTATCAGGCATAACTTGATCATACGACCTTGAATGATGGCATATGAAGTATCTATGTTTAGTAGACTCAAATTGCGACCGAGTGGTATGTCGCACATGCCCCTTACATCCCATATTACGTGCGCTCAAAGTACAGAGATGTCTCTGTAAACTGTCAACTTTAGGACTATCCGTCCTGAGCAAGTATCTGACATCCCGCGAGGTAGCAAATGCGTTCAATTGACATATGACGAGTATTGGAATGATATCCATGCACTTTACGTCCTCAGATCATCATATTTCGTCCGGGAAATCCGCTGCAAAGTGCAGAGATTTCTCTGTAAACTGCTAATTTTAGGACTACCCGCATGCATTATGCGATGCGATGTAGCTTTATAATGCATGCATAGAGGAAGATTAGGCGATGCTTTCCAATTTATGCGAAATATCAGGTAATTTGGACAAGTTTATCGCAAGTTACGCATGTTTTCGCATCATGTTCGTGCCAGCTTTCGAATATCAGCTTTGCAGTATGGCGACTTCGTCTTTGAGGTGTTAACACTGGGGGCTCAAACGGGCTCAGAAAAGTCAACATTCGTTTTCCGATCTAAAACCCAAAGTCTGCCCCAGGCCACAAACGACCGTCAGGGAGCACCCCAAAGGGTTTCTCCGGTCTACAATAGCCAGAAAAACTCCAAAGCTCACTTTTCAGAGCCTTAAAAAGGCCAAAAACAGCCCAAAACAGCCGTTTTAGCCTATTTTTAGCCTACCCTAAACCCTTCCCCAACAGTCCCCACCACCAAAAACCTTCCCCCTAGACCCCATAGAACAGCCCAGAACCCTCCGACACCGCCCATACGGCCACTAGCAGTTGGGAAAGCCACTCAAAACAACGCTTTTAGTGGTTTCTGGACAGTACCTCTGGTCTACCCTCTGGCTGGAATATTTCTGGAGTGTACGAAGTTCGGCTACCTTCTGGGACCTTGCTGAGCTTTCTGGTTGCAGTTTCTTGACTTTTGCCTGCATACTTAGGCACTTGAAATCTGTGTCGCGGAGCCCTGGCGAAATTTTGAGTACGCCAGTGTATGGCAGTTCCCCACAAAGGCACAGAAGAAAGTGGTGGTAACAGGGACCGCTCGAGTGGTTATTTCAACCGGACTTCACCTTCCCACCGGCAGGAGCCTTCGATAACTCCTCAAAGGGCCCCCTTCCACCTTCCCCCTCCTCCTCTGACGACGAAGTGGAAGACAGCTGAGCGCCTGGACAACGTACACCCTGGCTATCCCACCAGCGCGCTACTACCGTGAGTGGTACTACCAGGGGTTCTTCTTCAATTATCCGGACCCTTACGATCCAGCACTGCCCGTGCTTCCTGGTGAAACCCTGACCAGCGCTCCTCCGTCT
>LGRX02034430.1:0-15533 GCA_001247695.2 Cymbomonas tetramitiformis | reverse complement strand
AAGAAGGCTCTCGCTGGACGCGGCTTCTCAGGAGTGAGCGTGCAAGAAGGCTCTCGCTGGACCTGTCTTCTCAGGAGTGAGCGTGCATGGGTGAGAGAGGTAGTTGGGCTCCGGCTTGAGCTGCCTGGAGGGTGACTCGCCGCCGGCCTTGGAATGGTCGATGCAACGTGCATGCGTCAGGCAGTCGTAGAACGTATCAGACGGCTCACATCTCTCGCGTGGAGAAGCATCCGAACGTAGATCTGCTCGGCCGGGAGTGCTCTCTTGTTCAGGACCTTGAGGATGAGCTCCAGGTCGAAGCGGAGTGCATCGACATGGAGGTCGCGGCGTTGAATCAGACAATGCAGGTGGGTGCGGACACCCGGTGAGGCGCGGCCTATGTTTTGAACATGAGGCTGTGACACCATGATGGCGCGAAGCAGTCATGGCGTGCTAAGGGGGGCTCCTAGGCGCGCGATGCCAGGTGAAGACCAAAGCGGTGCTTGCGGAGACAGACGTGCTGCGCAAGGCTCTGGCGCACGAGCGCGCCCTCCTCTCCGAGCGCTGGAACCAGCAGCAGGCGCGCCGCACTCGAGCCCCGGCCACAGCCTCCTGCTGTTGACCCACCTCTGCGGCGTGCATCCTTCCCGGAGGAACTCTGGGTGCTCCTGGAATGGATGTGGCGCACGACCCCTCGGGGCATTCCACGGAGCCTGGCCACATACTATGATGGACGAAACTGCAAGCACCGGTGTTCCGTATTGAAAGCTTAGGGCCAATGTGGTGAAGGGAATCAGAGTCATCTGATCAGCGCGTCGCGGAGCGTTACAAGCGCGCAGATTCCTTGATCACTCATTCCTTGAGCGACCGGGAATCCCGCAGGGCCGGTGTAGGATGCGGTGGCAGGGCCGGTGCAGCTGGTGTAGGATGCGGTGCAGGGCGATTATGCGGATGCGGTGGCAGGGCCGGTGTAGCTTGCGGTGGCAGGGCCGGTGTGGCTGCGGTGGCAGGGCCGGTGTAACTGCGGTGGCAGAGCCTGTGTGGCTTGCGGTGGCAGGGCCTGTGGCTTGCGGTGGCAGAGCCCCGGTGGCCAACTGCGGTGGCAGGGCCGGTGTAGGATGCGGTGGCAGGGCCGGTTTGGCTTGCGGTGGCAGGGCCGGTGGCTTGCGCGGTGGCAGGGCCGGTTTGGCTTGCGGTGGCAGGGCCGGTGTGGCTGCGGTGGCAGGGCGGTGTGGCTTGCGATGGGGGAGCCGGTGTAACACTGCGGTGGCAGGGCAGGCCTGTGGCTTGCGGTAGCAGGAGCCGGTGTGAGCTTGCGGTGCTTGGGAGCCGGGAAGTGTGGCTTGCGGTGGCAGGGCCGGTGGAGCTTGCGGTGGCAGGGCCGGTGTGGCTTGCGGTGGCAGGGCCGGTGTGGCTTGCGGTGGCAGGGCCGGTGTTTTGGAGCCGCTGCTGAGCACCGAGGCCCGCGGCAGGCCCCTGCGAGGTCCCCCAAGAGCCGGCCGCCGAAAGTCGCGGATCCCTCCATGCAGCAGGCCGCCACGTGCCTCGAGCGCATCGGGCCCGAGGAGAGGCGCGTGCAGCAGTGGGTGGCAGGTGCGCCCCTCACCGCAGTCGAGGATTCCTGCAAGGTGTACAAGACAATACTAAACACATGTCCGCTTGAAAATCACACGAGTCTGATTCCAAATAGTTCTTCTGGAGTCGTCGAGTCGATCTTAGGTTCTGAGGTGGTGGTCTGTCAGACGTTGAGAGGTAAAGGGGACCCGGGTGCGACCAGAGCAGCCCCTAAACCAAGGGGCTGACTGGCCTCAGGGTCCCGGGTACTCCCTTCCCTTCTCCTAGGTGTGGGCGGGAGGGTAAAACACATATAATGCACTAGTCAGGCTGGAATTTTTCCTCTTGTGTCTCTGCTAGTGTGAAAGAAACCTGAACATGTTGCCGCTTATCAGAGAGTGCATCCTAGAGAGTTGCGTCCGCCATCGAGTTGTGTTCCCTGCATACTGCATTTGGGCGCGCCTTGTGTCGGTGGATGGCATGATGCTCGCTGCCCGCCGCTGAGATTCATCCCCCTGGCTTCAAGTGTCAAGACGTGTGCTGTATCGGATGGCGCCAGCCGCAACATGCTGCGCTCCGCTGTACACCCGTGGGCTAGGCAGGATGGCACACTGGGTGACGCTGTACTTGCCGGCTTGCATGTGCGAGTGACGCTGTACTTGCCGGCTTGAATGTGCGAGTGATGCTGTACTTGCCGGCTTGCGTGTGTGGCCTAGCAATGGTGCAGTGGCACCGATGGCTACACATGCATGGATATCGTGGAGCGCTGCCGTGAAGATCAATCATCGGAGGGTGGGCAAGCCCTCAGTGGGGTGGCGCGTGGTGGATCAGGATCTCTGAAGCTGGTGACAAACGTGGAGGAGAGGACCTCGCAGCTGGGAGAGGAGCTGCAGGCGGAGCGGATAAAAGGGGAGAGTCTCGAGGAGCGGACCGAACTGCCGGCAACGTCAATCCGCGAGGGGGTCTCCCAGGCGGCGTCGAAACCCCCGAGCGGTCTCTCTGACGGCTTCTCTCTGGACACCCAGAAATCCCTCGACACGCCGTCGGCTGCCGATGAGCTCATCTCACAGAGGGGGCGGTCCACGTCCTCGACTCAGGAAGCAGCCGGAGGCGCCGCTGAGCTTGGGGCGACTCCCGCATCCCAGGCCAATCAGGCCGCGCCATCCTGCCGCCCGTGTGCACCCTCCGGTCTAGAGGAAGCGATGGCCGGCACCTTGCCCTCCAGGGTGTCGATGAGGCTGCCGGGCGACGCGCGGGGTGCAGCAGAGGTGCGGCAGGCATGGGGCGGGAAGCTGGCCACCGCGGCGAGGGCTGGGGAGCTTCCGGGGAGCGGTGAAAGCGAGGCTGCGGCGAGGGGATCTCTGCTGGAACCTTGCGACGCTCGTGGTGACGCTCAGCAGCGGCGGCGGCGGGCAGAGGAGCCAGAAGGAGAAGGGGCGGCGGGGGATCGAGGTTTTCAGCCGGCCGCGAAGGCTGGTGGGTCGCGCAAGAGCTCACATCGCGATGCGCGGGGTCCCTCAAGCGAGGCGGGAGCTGTGCGAGAGCAGTCCAGACCTGTGCGAGGGGACCTTCCTGAGTTTGCAGCGCGGGAAGACCCTGGGGAGGATCCTCTGTTGAATGGGGAGGAGGCCCTCCGAGCGCCGGACGGCGGAAGCCAGCAGGAGCCAAGGCATGTTCATCAGAATGAGGTCGAGCTCGCGCCTGGGACCGGGGGACAGGTACTTCCCGCAGAGCTGATCAATGAACCGCACGATTGCTTCGGGGGCAGCTCCGAGAGTGGACTGTGAGCCGCACGATCGCTTCGGGGGCAGCTCCGAGAGTGTACTGTGCGACGCGATTGTTGTTCGTTCATTATGAAACCCTGCAAATGATGCGCCATCGTGTTTCGTGCCAACGATGATCGTGTTAGGCAAACCTCGGCCGCCGGATCTTGTGCCAATGTCATCTCTGCCACATGTGATTTCTGCAGCATAGTCTTCAGCGACCCGCGAGGCACGGCACTAGAGGACGCGCACTCTGATTATCTGGGTTCTGTATCATGCCATCTCCTCCGAGATGGGCTCTCCGCATGTACTCGGCTACGCTTGAGCCTCGCCTCCACACCAGTTGCATCCACGCCTCTCATTTCAAGCAGTGTTTCAGTCAGGACCTGCATGCTCACACCCACTTTGGGTGTGAGCACCATACTGTGGCCTGCATGCCTCGCGCCACTCGATGTGCTGGTGTAAGCAGAATCCAGCGGCCAGCACAACACAAGTGGCAGCCCGTCCGGCCCAGCCACCGGCCTCTCCGCCAGCGCTAGAGGTCAGTGGATGCACATTGCCGCAGAGCAGCCATCCCCAACTGCGGTCATAGGGGCGCCACCCGTGGGGCAGATTGTGCACCAGGGTTCTACCGATGAGCTGCCACCGTCCACCCTGCAAACCGACGACATGGGCGAGGGGGCGCGCGGCGCTGCACTCCGCGCCGACTCTAGCCAGCCGTCAGCGGCAGGAATGCGAATAGTGGTCGGGGCGCCATCGGAGGAGGTGCGCCTGGCGTCTCACGTGCCTGCCCATATAGCATCTGCCCCGCGACTGCCAGGAGCCGTGCCAGCAGCACACTGTCGAGTGGAAATCGCGAAGGTGCGCGCGGCGAGTTGAGGACGAGGGCAGGACCGAGAGCAGGACCCGGTGCGGTGGGGAGCAGGGACCTCTCATGCAGCGCGAGGAGGTGCAGGTGCAGGACTCGGCGCGATACCAGGAGATTCCGTGCCCAAGTGCTGCCACCCCGGCGCCCGTCCCCTTCGCCCCGCACCGCATCATGCATGGGGATCAGACTGGCGGCGTTGCGCTTGAACCCCAGGTGCGAGCGTAGCCTTCACTCACGCGCCCTCCTTCTGCACACCATGCACAGCCTCATCAGCCAATCAGCAGTGCTGCTCCTCGGAAGCGCAGCGTCATCAGCCAATCAGCAGTGCTGCTCCTCGGAAGCGCAGCGTCATCAGCCAATCAGCAGTGCTGCTCCTCGGAAGCGCTGATAAGCATCCATGCAACTCGAGTGGCGGCTGTGACTTTTGCCGCCCAGCTCTGCACAGCTGGCGTTGTCATCCTCAGTGATCCGAGCACGGGGTAGCGCCAATCAGGACTGGCTCGCGAAGCCACGTTGACTCCCTCTAGATGGAGAGCCGCCATTGCCGGGCAAGTGGCCTGCAGCTTCGCGGCTAGCCGTGTGAGCTGGTAGAGGCTGACCTGAGGGCTCTATATTTTGTACATGCTACTCGGGGCAGCAACACCCGAACAGCTTGTAACACCGTTGGATGAAGAGCGCGCCATGCCTGCAACATGGGAGCACCATTCGATGAAGAGAGCTCCATGCCTGCAACACGGGATCACCATTGGATGAAGAGCACACCATGCCTGCAACACGGGAGCAACATTGGATGAAGAGCGCGCCATGCCTGCAACATGGTAGCACCATTGGATGAAGGGCACACCATGCCTGGAACACGGGGAAAGCTATCAAATCAATGGCGCAATAGACAAAGGGCCGAGGAAGTCAGTCTTAGACCAGGAGCGTCTTTGGGCTGCCCGTAGACTCGCGTGCGAGCAGGGCGATCGCGTGATCACGGGACTGCAGGCGGTCCCGGACGATACCTCGGACGCCCCGGCACCTGGAGCCGGCGCCGTAAGCAGGGCCCCGGGAAGGCCCGCCGCCCCTCCGCGCAGCAAGGGCCCCCGAGGCAAGCTCGTGTTCTCCTCGGACATTCTGCCAGGGGGGCACCAGATGGTCAGCACCGTGCATCAGCCCTCGTGGGCGGACGCCGACCCTGCTCCTGCTCCTGAAAGTACCGCTCGGCCGCCAGATACAACCGGCCGCATGCCTTTGGCTCCGCCTGCCTCGGCCGCTGCCCCCAACATCCTCCCCCCCCTCAGTGACGCCCTGACGAAGACCCAGACACCATCGCCGAGCCGTTCTGAGGGGCAGCAGAACCTACCATCCTCGACGACTCCAAGCGTCTCGATCCCAGCTGTCGCCAAGCACACCGTGGCCGAGGTGACTGCCGAGCCCAAATGCGGGTATGCCCCAGCCGTGCGCCTCTGTGCCGTGCACTGTACCCAAATGTCTCAGGAAGTTTCCCACTGCCCCTGCCGTGTGGGAAATAGGATCCTGAGAATCATATAATTATGTGGATGCTTGTGCGTTGGATTTCGCTGCAGCGACGCTCGTCTGTATGGAATCGGGGTCCGCCAACTTTATAGAGAGAATCCGGGTCTTCAGAGCTCACACCTCGACCATTGTATCGGTTGGCTGGCGTCCGGCTATGCAGCATTTGCTATCTGGAAGCGTCATGCGGGACGGAGTACCGTCCTCCAACAGGGCTCCCTTGCTGCCCTGCACATTTTAGCAGCAGAAGCCAGGATTAGCCGCCTGAGCTTCCAGCGCCTAAACCCACGAGTCCCTGCACGGGTCGCATGCAGAGCTGTGCGTACCATCGAGCTCCGGAGAGTGGGTTGGGGGGCTTGGAGCAGGACCGCGCCCCAAGCTTCGGACCTTTCCGCCGCCGCTGCTGCTTCTGCTGCACCTAGAACGCAGCCCCCAAATGACGCCAGGGCCACTGGTGAAAGATCGGGAGAAAGCGGCGTGAAAACTGCCGAGCGCATAACAGTCGATAGGCCCCCTCACCCAGCTGCTGCTGCAAGGGCATCGGGTGCCACCTGTGGCAAGGCGAGTGGAGGAAAGGCTGCTCCAGCTGTGCACAGTGGAAGCGTCGGTACAGTAGCTCGATTATCCAGGGCTGCGTCCGCATTCTTCTCCAGCATCAAGGGGTCGATTGGGTGGCTCTCGCGGAAACCAGGTATCGTGTGACACGTGCTCTACAACCAGCCACATCAGATGCGTGGCTCGCATAAGTGTGCCGATTTTAGCCCTGGTGCACATTTGCGCGCTGCTGTGCCGAATCTGCTGGGTACTGGTGTGGCGATCAGTGTAAGCACGCAGATCTAGGAATATCCTTTCTATGTAGGTCTGCAGTATACATGAGCTTACATGTCTAGGGGGTATATCCAGGAATATCCTTTTTATGTAGGTCTGCAGTATGCATGAGCTTACATGCCTAGGGGGTATATCCAGGAATATCCTTTTATGTAGGTCTGCAGTATGCATGAGCTTACATGCCTAGGGGTATATCCAGGAATCTCCTTTTTATGTAGGTCTGCAGTATTCATGAGCTTACATGCCTAGGGGGTATATCCAGGAATATCCTTTTTATGTAGGTCTGCAGTATTCATGAGCTTACATGCCTAGGGGGTCTATCTAGGAATATCCTTTTATGTAGGTCTGCAGTATGCGTGAGCTTACATGCCTAGGGGGTATATGAATCTTGAATCCCACACACACCACCACAAATAGTTACCATTGCCACGCCTCCTCCCCCATCAAATGCTACCTAAGAGTACCATTTCCACGTCTTCCTGCCTCATTGCTCACGTAGGGTACCTTGTCCCCCCCCCCCTCATTTGCCACCTAAGAGCACAATTCCCCACGTGCTCCTCCCTTATTTTGCCACCTTAGAGTTCATGGACATATCTATGGAGTGGAGACATGGGTCGTACTCTGGTCGTCACGCGTGCATAGATACTTTTCTGTGAACTGCATTGGACTGCTAACCAATTGTTTGTGGACTGCATAGGTATCCCAGCAACATCTAATCACATTCTTGAGCATACAAACGAAGATATGCAGGTAAATGCACGTGTGCCTGGCATACCAACAACAACATCTTTGAGTCAGAATGCTCGCATAGGTGGAAAAAATAAGAAGAAAAAACGATCGCTTTCGGCATCCTTGATGTCGCCTGCATCTGCTGCATGGGAAGAGGCACCCGAAACAGAGGTGTGTTAGTTGCAATAATGCAGTTGCATCAATCTATGTCTTAAGCCGAGCCGAGTTTGACGGAGGGCTGTAGTAGTATGCCTTCGCCTAGACATCATATTTATTTTAAACGGATGCATACAGTGGTCAATGATTTTGGACAGTCTGAACAAAAAGGGCAGTACCTCAGCACTGTCCATAATGTAGTGGCCGCCCAACGATACATGTGCTAAGTGTACCAAGCGCGTGCCAAGACAGCTGGAACAAGTGTTGTATAGTCAATACGTGTAATGTACGTGCAACAGATTTGTGTGTAGCTGTTCTGTAACATATGCACAAAACGATATCGAGTGCGTTGTGTAACTATGTTACAGTCCTTAAAGGCATTCGGATCTAGCATAGTGAAATATCCGTACCACCAATCGCATTGGTGCGATCGTGCGTGCTGACTTATTCGTTTGAGGTGAGCCGCCAAGTACCGTAACCCACATTCACATGCTACTTAACTCCTATGCTGGAATCTCCGGCGTTTCCGCGTGTTCGAATCGATCGATTTACCCCCCCGGACGTAGTTGAACAGTTCACCCCCTTCCAGGCGGTTACCGCTCCCGCCAAACGACAGACGCGTGGCCTAACACCTACCCTTGACCGTGTGGGGCATGCCGTACACTACAGTGCATTTATGATTATATATTTAGGCTATTTAGAACAGGGTAAGTCAGTCGTAGGTCAAAGTACCGGGCGGCTGGCCGTAGGTAGCCCCTCATTTTGGTCGCACTGGTCCTTTTATTTGTCGTGTCGCAAAAGATTCGTTTATATTAACGACGCTTCGCAGCTTTTTCAGAAATATGCTGTTTTTCATTTCGTTTCCCTTAAAGGAGCGAAACAGGTTTCCTGGAAAAAAGTGAAATCGACAGGCCACACCGCAGGAGCTGTCCCTCAAAAATTATGCCGTTGGAAATTTTCCAAAAATTTCCTGCCGATGTCAGCAGTCCTACCATGATTGTGTCGAGCGCTCGCGCTTTACCGGCCAATCATGATACGATAGCATCTGAGGGATACCACGAATATGGGTCATAAGCAGAATAACCAATTGTAATGTTTATGCCCCAAAATTCTACATGCGATCGATGCTCCAAAGCCAGAGGTGTGCGTCTTGGGCGAAAGCTCCCGCGTTTAATCTAACGGTTTATCTCAGCAGTCCTACCCCGGATCGTTTCGACCGATCGTTAGTAACCGACAGCGAGAGACACGTTTAACGATTCAAAATTATACCACGAAGATATGCGGAATTTTCAATTATCAATTTGTCGCAACACTTCTCTAACAGGTTTACCGATCTCAGGAGTCCAACCCAGGATTCTCTCGATCGATCGTTAGTAACCGACAACGAGAGAGACGGGTAACAATTCCATATTTTACCCCGAAGATATGCGGAATTTCCAATTATTTACGCATCTCGTGATTCAAGATCATCTCACCACTCCTATCGGGAGACACGCGGCGCGGCCCGGACAAAAATGGATATGATATGATCCTGGTCGGCAACGTTTTCATTCTTCTTCAAGCTCTCACCTTGCGCCTACCTGCTGTCTCAGCGGCTTGTGTTTTTGTTTGACTAATGATTTTTGCGCGCTACTTTTCTTTGTCGATATTTCATATTGACTATGTTTTCGTGTGCATGCGTGGAACCCGGCGGGGGGGCGTTCCTGCGATGTTCTCACATGAGCCGCATCCCACCAGCAGCCCATTCTGGTTTCCTGCGATATATGGATGATTGGAGGCCGTCGGGCGTCTTTGCATCCCGCCTGACGGTTTGGGTTCAATTCCCGACAGGAATTCTTCCTTTCTGAGTAGCGCTCTGTTTTTTTGCAGGTTGCCATGATTCATGCTGTAGATGCTGCCATACTCTTGAAAGCCAGAGAAAAGATGATGCGCGGCTGCACGTTTGGGTGTTGTGGCGGAAACGGAGGGTAGGTGTAATGGCAGAACGTGCGGAGAGGCGAAACGAGCGTGGGGCACTTGCAGATGTCGTCGTGGTCGAAGGTGTCCGGAGCACCATCCCAAAATACGTAAACCAGCGGGATCAGGGCAGGTAAAATAACGTAGATGAACATTGCCAAAATCGAGCAATAGCAACGCGCGGTGCCCATGACTCGCAGCCGCAAAAAGACGTCTACCGCAAAGCCATGTCCCAAATCCTAGTCGCACCCAAACGCGCAAGTGCGCACCACCTCTTCAAGCGGCTGCTTAGCCAATCATGGCCAAGATAGCAAGTGGAATAAAAGCGTGGATGGGGCCACGACCTACCGGAATATCCTAGTTCACTAGATATCAGAGGTCCCGAACTGTGTGTGGATAAACCCTCAAGATAAATAAACCCTAAGCTATATATACCCGGAACGGTCTCGGACGGTTTCGGAGTCTAGCCTACGTATACCTGTGCGTGACACAGCGTGTGTCACAGCACGAACCTATAGATCAGTCAGCAGTCCAGTGTTGGCCTAGGAGTTTGTCATAGGGGCCTGCACCGGGACTCCCGGTCAGGGCTGCCTATACAGATTTCAGCATCATCTTCACTCTCACTACTCTCATAAACTGCATGAATATCGCGCTCAGAGTCCACCATAGGAGAACGAGATACGAGAATCCACGGAATGGTAGAAGTGACCCTCGACGCGAACAGGCGGAGGGGCCTGCTGCGTGAGCCTGCGCAAACCGGAAGGTCCAGTCGCGGGTCACTCTACAGCAGTGGTGGTGATCTGAGACGAAACAGATCGGGTGGTCAAAACTGCCAGCTCATCGCCAACTCCCATTTCGGAGAAGCAAACATTTGAAGTAATCAATTGATCGGACACAGCACCACCAACTGCTGTGCCCTATGAGACGACAATACTCAAAATGACCGGTGAATCGCGCACCTCAAACCGCGGCAAAGTCTGCTGAGAACAACGAAAATGCGTGAGCGCGTTGACCAAGGAGTGTCATAAGGAAACGAGCTGGACACGCTTCAGCGAGTCCACCTTCTGCAATCTGTCCTCATTGAAAGATAAGAGGGCAATAAGCTCCTCCTCCGACAAAATCTGAGCGGAAGTCATGTCGTAAGAATAATAATACGCGATGACGCAAAAGAAAGCAAAGATAATGAAGCCACCCCGCCGTAAATGCCCAAAGCGAACCGTGCGTTCCAAACGAGAGCGAGAATCAGATTCCGTAGGCCACAAGAAAGATGGGCACGCTCAAAATAAAGATAGAGCGAATACGAAATAAAATTCAAGCTACAAATCACAACACGCAAACGTAAGGTGGTCCCATACATAACCTGCTGGAAACAACAAGGTCAGCAGTGGGGAGAACGCTCACGGCGGATATAGAACGAACTCTAGAATATATAACATACGGGAATCAATACCCGGACAAACACAAGCAGAGTCACCGAGGATGACATACCGGATATGACACGTGACAATACAAACATGTCACAATGCCATATTCCAGTAAAACTTACACCCCCAACGATATCGCCAAGAGAGGAAGTTTGCAACACGTTCCTCACCGGTGGCAGTGACCGAGCGCGCCTCGGGCAGCCGGCTGATTGCCAAGGAGGACGGCTCCTCAAGCACGTCAAGAGCTGGCGGGTCAACATTCTCTCGGGACCGGCGTTCCCCCGCACCGCCCTCCGCGTCACCGCCCTCGGACTCATTCGTCTAGCCAAAAGCGCGAAGAACATTAAACTCATCACGCGGTGGGGAGCTCTGCGGGGAGGAGGTCGCAACAGCAAGTAAGGTCTCGTTCAGGGCGGACTTCTTAACAACAGGACGCGACCGAGTACTACGGGAGGTGCGGGTTGCCCTCTACGGGACATTAGTTGGCGTGTTTATTCGCTGCGAAACTCATGATTGAAGAAGAAAACATGTGCTAGAAACCGCAGGAGAAAAGCGGAGACTCGTCGGCGTCGTAGGCAGGAAAAAGTGAAGAATTTCACGCAATTTTCAACCTAAGGCAACACTTCGACTCCGAAGCTGGAGCGTGAATATCCACGACAATGCGATCCTTCATCTCCCCGATCCGGGAAGCGAGATCAGACGATCCGCCTCCTGACGAATGACGTCATCGCCGATGACGAAAGAAATTCCGGCGATCGATAGTGCGGATGTCATCCCCTTAGTTTATGGGCTTGCGCCAGACTTTGGTGGGCCTAAGGGGTGGGGGGGAGGTGTGGCGGTTGACCCTTGACCGCGACGCGTGGGAACAGGGGGTGCCGACCATCATGAGCGCGCGGTTACCGATTTGACGCAGTAGTTAGTCTCGACTAGTGGGATAGGATTGGTTGTCATGGCCGCTGTTGTAGAGTTGGATCAGTCGATTTCTCCATGTATGTGCTAGCCAGGGAAACTTTTAGGATAGGGACTGCCCTTGACCTTGAATGATAGCGCCGGGGGCGATTTGGCTCCCCGGGGTAAATTCATCCCACCCCTTGCTTTCCCCATATTCGATATTGATATAGCATTTCCAACGCGCGTGACGCGCGCTCGAAAGAAAATTTTGAAACATACGAAACAGATGAAAAATCGCTTGTGAAGAGATCTCGTCGTTACCGTCGTTTGGGACATCAGCAAAATACACCCGAGCTATTCGTATTGACTGTTTAACTGTTACTTTTCTCGATTACAGCAGGAGGTTTCCTCATTTCAGCCAAACGCCCCGGGCCTTCGCTTGCATCGGGCTGTATTTGACGAACTTCAGTTGGCTGGGAAGCACAAGTACGTTTACTTTGGCAGCCTCTCCGGTGGCCGTTTTTGTTATAGTGTCATGTCGTCCATCAAACGCATCAAGTCTGACGGTTGCTCTCTCAGATTTAACTCTGTGTTTTGGTGTTCAGGTCACACAGCGATGATTCAAAGCTTCGATTCCAAAATACGGGAACTGATTTGAGTGTGACCTTCGACGGACTGCCGATCGAGATTTGCTGCACGACAAGACGCATGCCAATATCTGCATTGAATGGGGAACCAGATATCCTGAAGCGTTCAAAGTAGTCAAGAAAGCTGTGGCTGTACCAAGATGTCGTTGCCGGAAGACCTCTTTCTGCGCGTTTGTGTGTTATGTTTCGCTCTGTTCACCTTGCACTCACCAAGGCGCGCAAACCTCCGCTAAACTTCATCTTTCGTGCCCTCTTCCCGCAGATACCCAGTTTCCGGGGCTTCCTGGACGTCAACCTCACAAGATTACCGCATCTCAGCATTTTGACGTGCCAGAACTTAGTTCCGCTGCATTCGAACGCCGCGGCCTAACCGCATCCTGCTACTTCTTTTGACAGTCCAGAGTGCTTTCCATAACTTCCGCGGCGTCTAGTCAGCCTTGGTAATCGTTATCGTTTGTTTAGTCGACACGATTTAGAGGGGTCTTCAGTTGTTTGCTTCCAGAGTTTGTGTGGATATCATTGTGTCTACGTCCGCTTTCTCAATCGTCCCCTGATGCAAATGCAGTCCACCACGCGCTCCCGCGCGGCTGCTAATGTGCTTCGAAATGCTTTGGCGTGCGTTCAGGATCCAAGCACAACTGGAAGACCCCACTATTGAGGATTGTTTACCCTCAATTTCTTTGTGTCCAACGGAAGCATCGCTGCGGCTGCCGACTGAAGAGGTCGAGGGAAGCTTAACATCGGCTTTGAAGAAGGCCTCAAGCCGTTCTGTGGACAACACAGTCGTTCTTTCACTAACGCACTCAGCCTTGTCCGAGGTACTCGCGGTCCAGCTTCAGGCGAGCTCTTGATCCTTGCTCAAAGCACTTTACGCGTTCTTATTGCCACCGGGGATCAGCCGATACGCTTTCACACGACTTACGTATCAGTTCTCTGTAATGTGGATGAACTGAAGTGGCTAGACTTGGTTCACGTGGCTCGAGATATGGATCACGTTTCACGCGTGTCCTGCTGTTTTCGCGCTGGTGGCTTGCGGGCAGGGTTCGAGCTTCATCGCTAGGCTCCTGGCGGTGGCCTGCGGTTAGGGTTCGAACTTGGCTGCTATTTCCCCAACGGCGATCTTGTCGTCTTACTCCTTGTGTTTGCAACGATGGACAGGGCGTGCAACGCGCCAACAACACGCTGCTCCAGATTTGGGTGGTCGTCGCAGTCGATGAGGATGGTTTCCAGCAATGCCAAGAATTCGCTGATGGTCGCTTTCCGGTGAGTTGCACCGGTGTTGTTCACGCAAGGTCCCGGGTCCCCAGAAACGATGGCGAGGTCTGCAGCCACCTGCACCGACGCGCAGTCCGTGCGGGACGGGCCTTTCCGGGCACGGGAGATCCGGTCTACGGTGAATATCGCTGCGATATGCACTTCGCCTCTGCGCAGGCTCTTCGTCTACGGCACTGATCGCCGTTGGTTCGATCTTCGTTGCAGGGGTTGACCTGCGCGAGGGATCCCTTCTTCCTCGTCGACCCTATCTCAGAGGTGCGCGGCCACGTCGCTCTACGCGGCGCTCGTGCCACGTGGGCACGTCGCTCCACGCGGACCTCATGCCACGTGGCCACGTCGCTCCACGCGGCGCTTGTGCCACGTGGGCACGTCGCTCCACGCGGACCTCGTGCCACGTGGCCACGTCGCTCCACGCGGACCTCATGCCACGTGGCCACGTCGCTCCACGCGGACCTCGTGCTGGATGTGGCGGGTGGTGTGCTGCTTACGAGAATTTCATGGTGCAGGCCGGCGAGGTCGAAGCTGGCCGCGGACTCGAGGACTCGAGGGTTCTTCGTTAGGGGATTGAGGGAGTGTGCCTCTTGATCAAAGGTTGGCGGCGGCGGAGGCCTCGTTGCTGTTGCTGTGAGAACGGTGTAAGCGGGGAATGGGCGCTTGGCTGAGGTTTAATTCGTATCATGCTCTCAACGTCAGAACCTCGCTGTCCACTGTGTGCCAGGGTGCAAGCTGTTCTCAGTCCTTTCAGGATGCTGGGCTCGAAGGCCTCGAAGGGCGCGAAGGGCTCGGGAGGCGGAGGAGCCCCAGCCGAAATGCTGCTGACCATCCCTCCTGCGAACCCTGCTCATGCTCTCAACTAGCGGCGACATCAACAGGCGTGGCGAGGTCTCATTGGCGGATAGAAACTCCTCTGAAACTCCGCCGTGCTCCGAGCAGAATAATACAAACTTTTGTGAGCGTGTTGTATTTCATAACCATGTATTTCATAACGTTCTGGAGGTTGGGAGGAGAGCAGGAGGCTGTGAATGGACGCCATCGAAACTGGCTCCCTTTCCGGTAAGCTCACCTATTCGTCATAGACTGGAGTATCCATTCTACATGCGCCACTTGTCGTATTCGACTCGACCATGAACAAGGGTATATAAAGGCACTGACTGCCACGTGGCACACGCATCTAGGCGGAGAAGGCGAAGGTTGGCTGTCAGCCCCAGAAGAGCCGCTCGGGAGCTCCATCAATCCCCGGAGGTCTCAGGGTGGCGGCGCAGGCGCGGCTAAGGGGTACATGGGGCCGGACGGAACTGCGCAGATGGCGATCCGTGGAGCTCATGGTGGCCTCGGTGCAGAGTGGCTATAACGTCATCTTCACCAACCCCGGCGTGTCCTGGCTGCGCGACCCACGGCCGGATTTCCAGCAGCTCGCCGACGTGGATCTAGCGGTGAGGCCGCCCTGCATGCTTGGCCCTCCATCTAGCCGTGAGGCCGCCCTGCATGTTTGGCCCTCCATCGGGCGCCAGCTCGAAGCTGCGTCTCCGCCCCCCTGCTCCATCTCCGCTGCCGGCAACCACCGGGAAGGCGCTGCGCCTCCGCTTGACGATGGGCGGTGGGTTGTGAACAGCTGCTTCCCCTCTACCGAAATGCGGAGTATCAGAAGTGGCTGGCGGGCAACGACATCGGGTCCCCCGGGCCTGTCTCTGGCGACATGTTCTTCATGCGCAGCAGCCCTCAGGGGCGCGCCTTCGGCCGCCAGTGGATCGCGGCAGGGGCACAGGAGATCCACAAAATCGGCCACAGAAGTTTCCACGAAGGTTTGGGCCTCTCCTAGCCCGCGCTGTCCCGGCGTCTTCCATGCACAGGCGCACCGCACTGTTCCTCCCGGGCTCCCCTAGATATCAGCATGGCTCCCGGGCTCGCAGCTATCAGCATGGCTCCCGGGCTCGCAGCTATCAGCATG
>LGRX02034429.1:0-11438 GCA_001247695.2 Cymbomonas tetramitiformis | reverse complement strand
CCTTTATTGAGCCAGCTTTGTGCAGTGCACGCAAGAGGCGCAAACTTTACACAGCCTTTATTGAGCCAGCTTTGTGCAATGCACGCAAAGAGGCGCAAACGTGCCCCACGTAACAATCTATTATCTTTCATTTGTTGTATTGTGCGGTGCACGTATTGAGGCGCAAACGTGCCCCATTTCGCACTTAGAGTCACTGATCATGTGAAGAGGCGCAAACGTGCCCTGGTACGCACCTAGAGACACTGATCATGTGAAGAGGCGCAAACGTGCCCCACTCCGCACCTAGAGTCACTGATCCCATGCAGGTGTCTCAGCGCAGCATCCAGAGAATGGCAGGTATCCCCGGTGGACACATTCGCACACTTTCTAGCAGCAAGAACATTTCAAGTAATCGTCCAGCCAGCAGTCCCGAAGAAAGCAAAGTACGAGCGGCGCAAATATATCCTCCATGAATAGCACGTGGCGTATGCTGAGGCTGGCGTGGTGCCTTTGCCTGCAGGCGAAGTTCCGAGCATCACTTGGAGCGGCCTGATCGGAAGGTTAAGGCGTGAGCCCTCTAGCCCATCCGCAGTACGGGCCTCACAGCTCCAGGAGGAGGAGGACATGCCCGTCTTCCCAGGTGTTTGCTCATCTCGTGATGTGTTCGGCTTGACGCTTGACACTTAACACACCCACTTTGCCTTTGGTTCTGACTTCCTGATATCTCCCAAAGTAATCTGGGCATGAGCCAAGTTCAGCCTTCCCGTACACTGAACTATCGACATTGGGAAGCGCTGGAACCTTTCAAGATTTTGATGGTCGCAAAGTCTCACAAACGAATACTACCTTGTGTTAAGGTGTGAATTCGACAGCTCAGATAAGCTCCAGAACTGTCCACAACGGCTTCTGGTTAAATAGATGCGCGTATAAATCCTCATAGCTATAAGCTCGGTGCAATACCATTGTGTTTGGCTTGCAGTCTTTCTCTTGCATGCTTATGTTAGGTATGTAAAAGGCATACGCTCCTATCGATGTCATTGGTCGTTGAAGCCGTATGGCCTGCATGGCCAGCCCACTTCGGTCTTGGTAATGCCACCCGGCTCGTGAAAATTCAAAAGATCCCTCAAGGGACTTTTTTCGGACGACAACTGGCTTACTATGGCACTCATCAGTGCTAAATCTTCTCGAATTTTATACTCCTGGCAGGGATACCGCCAAGTGTAGCACCAAAAGCAAAGCAAAGCATGCCAGAGACAGTGGAGTGGACGTGGGATGCAGACGCAAGCACAACTCAGGGCGGAGCTTTGCCATATGCCACAACGTAAGACGGTCTCCAGGTCCAAATCTTGTTGTTGTCCTCTGATGAGAAGCCTTGCTTGAGAAAGACTAAATGAGAAGTCTTTCTTGAGCACCGAGGAAAGGTCAAACCGGCATGACGCTCTTGAACACTTGTGCAGTTGTTATTAATGCACACTTCACTTCCTCTCCTGCAAGGTTTCAACTGCGCACTCCCAGTGTCCCCGCGCTTTATATAATTACCACCGCCCATGTCTCCAGAGTGCTCTGGATATAGGTTGCTCTGCGTGTGCGAGTGTCTCGTAATTGTCGCGGTCTTTGTGTGGATGCTTATGTGCACGCCAACTTCAAGAGAGTGAAAACCTGAACATAGCGAGAGCACACAGAATTCCCATTTGGTTGCATGATTTATGATAGGCGGGGACAAATGCCCGGAATTTACTTCTGGTCAACGAGGGGCTTTCATGGCGGTGTGTTGATCGAGGTTATGTGCGGACGTACATGGATTGCGGAATCCATCAAAGAAATAAACTGCAGATCCCCCTTCTAAGCACACCCGTTTGTGTGTGTGGTCATGTGTACGGCTGTATTTTCCCATGATTGTGGCAGTGATGGCGACTTTTTCTCCACTTCTACTCCGAGGCCGGGGATCCCTCGCCCCATCACAAAGCCTTTTGGCCTGTATGGTATCTGCTACCCCTCCAACAGCATGCCTTGCACAGTGCATGGTGGTTCTTGCACATGGCGACCTTCGGCCCTTTGGCCTGTGCGATGCAGCGCCGCGCCTTTCGGTGGATTTCCCTTCACCGATGCACGGCCTGTATGCCTATCGTTTGCACATGATTGACTCCGAGGTAGGGGTCTCGTGGAATTTCTGATGGAGGGCATGCTTCCATATAACACAATGAAATCACGCTGTTCATCCTTAATGGAGTTGACTGATGTTTTCCGGAACTAATGAACTGAACCATACCGAAATGTTCGAAGTTGGAGTCTTGACCGTTCCGGTGATATGAGTGTGATATGAATGTGGGTCGGATGGTTTTCCAGGTGTCGCCCCTTCCGCGCGGTGGATGCCTGCAAACATGTCCACGTTGGACAGAGATGTTGATAAACACAAGGCGACCCCTCGCTCTTCGGTGGACACTTTATCGCCTGGCCACCGGGCACACGCGTCAAGCGTCCATCACATATCAACATCCAGAGCTCCTCCTTACTCTTTTCAGACATGGAGCACACAGGTGATCTCGTGCACGCCGGCGCTCACCATGCAGGGCCATGCTGTGTCGCCGGCGCTCACCATGCAGGGCCATGCTGTGTCGCCGGCGCTCACCATGCGGGGCCATGCTGTGTCGCGGGCGCTCACCATGCAGGGCCATGCTGTGTCGCCGGCGCTCACCATGCGGGGCCATGCTGTGTCGCCGGCGCTCACCATGCAGGGCCATTCTGTATCGCCGGCGCTCACCATGCAGGGCCATGCTGTGTCGCCGGCGCTCACCATGCAGGACCATGCTGTGTCGCCGGCGCTCACCATGCAGGGCCATGCTGTGTCGCCGGCGCTCACCATGCGGGGCCATGCTGTGTCGCCGGCGCTCACCATGCGGGGCCATGCTGTGTCGCCGGCGCTCACCATGCTGTGTCGCCGGCGCTCACCATGCAGGGCCATGCTGTGTCGCCGGCGCTCACCATGCAGGGCCATGCTGTGTCGCCGGCGCTCACCATGCGGGGCCATGCTGTGTCGCCGGCGCTCACCATGCTGTGTCGCCGGCGCTCACCATGCAGGGCCATGCTGTGTCGCCGGCGCTCACCATGCAGGGCCATGCTGTGTCGCCGGCGCTCACCATGCGGGGCCATGCTGTGTCGCGGGCGCTCACCATGCAGGGCCATGCTGTGTCGCCGGCGCTCACCATGCGGGGCCATGCTGTGTCGCCGGCGCTCACCATGCAGGGCCATTCTGTATCGCCGGCGCTCACCATGCAGGGCCATGCTGTGTCGCCGGCGCTCACCATGCAGGACCATGCTGTGTCGCCGGCGCTCACCATGCAGGGCCATGCTGTGTCGCCGGCGCTCACCATGCGGGGCCATGCTGTGTCGCCGGCGCTCACCATGCAGGGCCATGCTGTGTTGCCGGCGCTCACCATGCAGGCCATGCTGTGTCGCTGATGTTGCCACTATCCACCCTGCACAAATATATATTTCAAAATGTTCCTGACTCAGGAGCAAAGAAGACGATAATGTACACCCGAAGTTTTGTTGCAGTAAAAGCGACTTTTGTCGATCCCTTGCCATTGCATTGTAAGATGCAAATTAAGACTCGAACAAGTGTTTGCATTTGCACATTTGAATGGCATTATCCTGGTCAGCATTCAAGTGCCGCATTCACCTGCAAGCGCCGCATTCACATTCAAGCGCCGCATTCTTATCATTTGCTTGACGCGCATCACATCAAACTTGAGCAGGGCTTATTTGACTGTGGGCCTTGGACATTGTGCTTGTGTTGCTTTGTGCGAGTTGTGACATAGCTTGCAAAATACCCTGATCGGCTAATAATCCTGATTTGGACGAGAAGAATTTTGCCCTGATGTGAGACAAAGCCCTTCCAGTGACGAGTGCCCTAACTATGTTTCAGGTGGATAATAGTTTGTCGATTCATCTTCATAGTCCTAGATGATGAATGGTAAGCACGGTGCTGCAGAGATCCTCCAAGGGATATTACATGAAAATTGTTCAGAGGCCATCAACGCGTTGTACGGCAATGCCCTCGAGATCATGAGAGAGGCGCTGTGATTTTGAATAACCGTTTGGAATGTAAGTACGTGGAATGCACAACACTTAGTATACCGGATCACCAGCAGTGGCGCATCTCGGGACGCCCAACCGATTGGTGGCCTTGCCGTGAAACTCTCACACAGTTATCATGGGAGATTCGGACATGTGATCGCATTCGCTGTTCTTCCCAAAGATAGGATATGTATGTTTCACATGACCGAACAAATGAAGATGCTACCTCTCCATGATCTATGATCTACATACTGACTTGGTAACGGGAGTATCTTTTCACATGTTCATGCAATCTTCTTCGTTGACAGTGGTATAATGCTGCTACGAGGTAGAGTATATTCAATGGTGCATCAGTATGGCACCTAGGCTCGATCGTTGCAATTTGCGCCTACCTTCTCTTTTGCTGTTGCTTAAGGTAACAGGAGTCCCCCCCCCACATGTTTATGTAATTTTCTTCATTGACAGTGGTCTTGTGTTGCTATGTGGTATAATATTTTCAATGCTGCATTATTATGGCACATCGGCTCTAAACCGAATAAAGTAAAAAAACACTGGCTAACAGCCAGTGGGTCTACGAGTGTGTTATTCTCTTTCCAACCTGGGATTTTCCCTGGCGCTTGTAGGCCAGATGTCCTTCACTATCCCGCATTTTATTCATTCATCACAGCTGCACAGTTTTTTGTTCGCGGTTGGCGAATTTTTAAGTCAACCTCGGTTTCAAATTATGAAGACCTTCCAGACAAACATGACTGACACGGCAGGCAGCGTGTCTACGAATGTAAGTGAGCTGATGTATGTATGGTCGGGCTGGACATCTGCATATCATATCACGCGCCCTTGCAAGCGCCATCGACTCGTGATGACGGTCATGCGATTTCGCTGCCTTGTGCACTCGTCAGTCGTCACCTACAATCATGGAATTAATTCGATAATTTATACTGTGGCGGCATGCTTTCTCCAATGTTCTCATAATTTATGCACATAATTTTGGCTTTCTCTTAATTTATACACCGCATTTAGGCTCTCGATCTCAGATTCTCGCCCGTCTCGGCGGATTTAAGCTGGTTCGCGGCGTTGAGACCTGTGCACCCTTCCTATTTACCCACATTTAGTAGGTGCTTAGGAGCTTATAGCAAAATTTTGATTTTTTTGTCTAACTTAGCAAAATTGGGCCAAAGTTTGTTGAAATCCTTATTCTAGTGTTACTGACTGAGGTTGTCGAACTGCCTAGTGAGGTCAAGTTCCTTGTCCACCACGTTGGCTTCCACGACTCCTCTCCGCGTTTATGTCATTTGATTCCCCTACTCCACCGTGATACCTTCCAAGTTCTGGGAAATCTGTGCTTGACGTTGAAAACAATTGAAGGCCCTTAAATATGTGCGTTCTGTCGTTCGAAGGGTCTGGAAGATTTGACACACCGTTCCACGTAGGCAGGTGGACAATGCGCATCCCTGCTGCCCACCCAGTGGTGCTGGGGATTCTTGGCGTGGAAAATAATGTCCGCCCATGCAGAAATCACACACCTCTCGCTTCTGCATGCAGCCCCAACGGATAGTCTGGTGGTGGTACCTGAGCACCCTTCATCCCCCCTTGGGACTTGGCTGCCTCTCGTTCCGCAGCGGCAGCCTGTTTCTTCTCCACCGTTGCTGACTGCTTCTGGCGTTTACTGGAGATGAGATCGTCCAGCACGCAGGTATTCTCGTACGGGTCCGCTGCCTTCTGCTTCTTGGCTGCTGCCTCTGCCTTGATACCAAGTGCCAGCCCCTTCAGGTCGATCCCACCGCGTGTTGCTTCAGCTAGTACACATAGTAGAGACATGGCCGTCTCCTCAGTACTTCTTGCACAAAAGTTAGTCCCCACTCCGCAGTTTCATCCTTCGAATGGCCTTGGCATCCGGAAAAGTCACATCATTGTTTCTACGTTGGAGTCCTTTCATCGGACACCGATGTTGTCCATTGTACCTTATCAATGCATGCAATGGCCAACGATGGCGCTGGTAATGCGTCGACCGACGCTGGCACTGATTCTACATCGGCCTGTATGCCGTCGACCACCGTAGGGATCACTCGCTACGATGATCTATGTGAATACGCCGGGTAAAGCGTCGCGTATGTGTGCCGGTGGTATCGCCCGGTGTACATGTAAGTCGCGGTCCGTGTAATATCGGATGCCTCTGTTGCTTGGTGCATGCCAGTGGCTTTGTAGTAAGCCAGAGTGTGATTAAATGATCTATGTGAATACTATAAAGTGAATACTATAATGATCTACGTGGTATCGTCACGCGTTGTGCAACGATGGAACCATGTCCGACGTTGATTATCCTCATTGAAAATCAACCCTGGCTTCCCACAACGCACTTACTGCGTGTGCCAAACTCAGAGGCATCCGATAGTAGACACGGACCGCGACTTAATACGCGACGCTTCTCCCGGTGCGAACGGGGGATACAAGGCTACACTGGCAATTCACGACAGTGAAAATACACAATAACTATCCTCATGTCGGCACCTATTGACCAATAATGGAAACGCATATCAATGTTGCTCGACGCGGTGTACATATCGACATCGCCCAATAAAGGTACACACACACACACACACACATAGGGGATGCAATAAGTCGATCATGAAGAAACAATACACAGAATTAGGAAGGACACTACATACAGTTCATCCTTTCTTTACCAACATCAAATATACCACAATATGTTGGGCATGAATCGAAGATTCGCAATAACGTGCAGAAGCTATTGTTGTTAAGGCTAGTGAACATTCCGAGCAGGCTTCCAAAGTGATATGCTAATTATTGTATGCTAATTATTGCTTGCCATGGCGAGTTTTCCGTACAAACAAAGCAAACATCGGAAGGTCGCGGTCGGCTCTCTCCCCAATACAATGCATAGGTCATCAGCAGGTGGCATGGCAGCCAACAACGGAGCAAGTGGCATGAACCACATGTTACCAATAATTTGCCAGGCACGCCGTATCCAGCAGAATGCCTCTTCTCAAATTGTGATAACGATTCTGTATAGTTATCACACTTGAAAAGCACCATTGAATAATGCAGGAATCCAATTTGCGGAGAAAATCTTCTTCACACCAAAACGTTCACGGCTTTTTTTATCATCAGGTTTAATCACGGATTTGTTTCTCTACGAAATATTATCAATTGCCATAAGTGTCATCTGCTATCACACGATTTTGCATGGCAGTAATGCCACAGCCATTGTGTCAAAGTCAGCTGTTCATCTTTGAGTCATGATGATCCAATCATCCTCTCACAAATAACGATTTCCAGGCTTGTCACGACTCCCGACACAAAGTATCTCGCTTCTCACAGCATAGATGCTTGATTGTCGCCTCCTCAAAGTTTTGGGATAGGGCCTGCCCTTGACCTTGCATATTACCCGGGCGGCGATTTGGCTCCCCGGGGTAAAACTTAATCGCACCGAAGGTGCATCTATTCCTCTCGTCCGAAAATGGAAGAAAACAAAGCACACAAATTACCCCATCCTATAATTTATGTTACACATTACATATTTAAGACAATATGTTTTTCAAACACGTCGTCCGATCAAACTGATTCGATCATATAACTACATTTTCTGATCTAACCGCTTGTACGCAACGGACATTCGACGAATGCCGCCACGTCATCTTTTCCTCACACTCTTAGTCGGTGCAGACATCGCGCTCGCGTAGCGTCGCAGGCCAGACACGAGACAGACCTCAGATCGAGATACCCACATCGCAATGAAATGGTAAAGCGAGCGCGAGCAGAGCGTGGGGCGGAGCCCACGCGACGCGAAGCGAGAGCGACGAGTGGGCTTCGCTGCTATAATAATATCTGCACCTTCGGTGCGTCGGCTGGGAGCGCATGCATGCATGCGAGCAGCGTTCATGATTATAAGTCCCCTCCTCGAAATGGATACGCCAGCCTTCAACTTCACACCAACTGCTGACAGGATAGGCTGGCTCGGTGCTTGTCCCTGACTGACATCTGGGAGAATACATAAAAACGACATTCAATTTAGAGAACAGGATCAATTGTGGTAAGTGCAATGGAATAGCAAAGTTCAAAAACTTTGGTAGCACTGGACAAATAAGGAGCAGCATACGGACACATTAGATGTTGTAAAGACAATACCACCGGTACGCTTGAACTCCTTGTGACCCGGCGATGCCTTGTTTGTTCTGCCACATTCCTCCCATACCAAGGTGCCTCAACAGTGTTAATCGTTGCTCGATGAAGATTAAAATCAAGAATCAAGTTTCAAGGGAGCGCGCATGCTACTATGTGACGGAGGAGATCAGGAGGACACTGCGTGTGACAACGTTGGGTGTGCCTACAGGTGCACGAATCGAGGAGTACTGGGACGACAATGTCCCCTACTACCTAGGCGTGGAGCAGCAGTACACCAAAGAGGGGAAAGTATTTGTGCTGTACGATGACGGCGACGACGAGACGCCGCAGTTAGCGAGGAGAACTTCAGATTTCTCGACGACAGATACTATCACGTTATAAATATGCCAACATTAACAACGTGATTGGCGAGATAATGGAAACAACCGGACGCGATTGTTTCTAACCTGACTGGCGTGACCTGACGTTTCTAACCATCGCATTTCACTTGCGATGATTCCGTCAACAGACTCGCTGCTGCATCCACATCATGCTCGACTGACAGTGCGTTGACGAATATGGCAAACCCCACAGCCCACTCGATTGTGTATCGATACGGCATCGATGTCATGTCATGTCATACATCAACTTAAGCCCAAATTCAGTGGGTCAGGATAAGTATCAATGATTGGGAGATATTACACTTCCGAACCAGGATCGATAAAAACAATTTACAGAATCTGAGGATTGTATTTCACGGAGAACCGATAAAACATCCTTTAAGGCGGTCTGATCCTAGAAATTGTACTTCGCAGTTTTGCCATGTATCCACATTGGAATTGGCTGGAACACTTTAGAAATGGATCAGCGCAAAGCTACTTTCATCAAAGAAGCTTCAACAGACATTTCTTGCTCATGTACGCAGAGTCATGCTATTCCCCGCTCTGAACTTCTTCCTGACCGTATGCGACTACAAGAGAGGGCTACCTTCTACATATAACACATAGATCTGCCTGTTCAGATCACGGGTCAACGCCCGTCATCGGAACATTCTACGCCCAAATGAGCTTACCCCACTCAGCGCTTTAAGCAAATATAACTTAACTTAGCAACTTGACATAACTTGTGTGCTCAAACATCCTGCTTGATGCCCCAGGCACCGCGGGATGGCCGAAGGCGGATCTGCGGTGCATGAAGCTGCTCTTAGCTTCGAGATGTTCGAAAGTACTTAAGTAAGCTGTTTGAGTTTGAGTTTGTAAGTTAATTACGCTAATCTATTGTAGTTTGTACAGAGTAGACACACGAGTAGATTGCCCTTGATACTCGAAAAGCTGCTGCGGGGTGAATATGTTTATGGGGAAACGCGAAATGAGCGTGATTTGACTGCTGCAGTTTTCCAGAGGAGACTATGACAACGATCAAGTGGGCTCGATCAATTTGGACTCGACATAAAAATATATATTTAAACCTTAACCCGACCTGTCTCATTAGATGACTACAGCGACGTATAGCATGGCATGTTGGCATTGTGTCACGAGGTCATCGTGCGACACTGCGATTGGTGTTTTGTCTTATGTAGTCACCATACGACACTGCGATGGGTGTTTTGATTTTAAGTAAGGAGTAAGGAGTATGGAGTAAGGAGTATGGAATTTGCCCAGGTTTGTCCTTATAAAGAGCACGGTTTAGCTCTGTGGCACTACAAATTGCCATAAACCGACGCAGCTATTCAACTCACTGCTTTTATTGCTTCCCGCCGCACCCACCCCGGGTGACTCTGAGGCGCGCGTCGCCGGGCAGTCGAAACACTTGACATTAGACTGATTTTAGCAACCGTAAAAACCGTAAACGATGGACAAAAACATTAATGAAGCATATTGCAGTGACTGCCTTTGGCAAACGAGGATTTGTGCAGAATAAAATTTGCCAAAACTGAAAAGGAGAATCAATCAAGTATGGTGATTTGAACAACTCTGGTGTCTAACCACAACCTAACAACTGGGAAACGAAGCTCTAGTCTTCTAGTACTTGGTTCAATAACCATCATACCGGAATGCACAAAAGCATTCAAAATGCGAAAGCGAATCTGTGTTAAAGGTTGATCATCAAGACAAGGGTTTCAAAGGCGGACAAGCAGCTGCAGTCATCTAGGAGACACGGGGAGAGCCCAACGTGAAGCTCTGCAACCACCAGAGAATGCGCAACTCTCGACGAGAGATGCGAACAAGGCAAAATGGAGATGCAATCACCTTTTCGTTGGCCTGCTCCCGTGGGGGTGGTATCGACCAAGTGTTGTATCTGTGCTTCTAGATGTTCCGCTGTTTGCTGCAGCTTCCTATTCTCTGCATCTTCATACTGAGACGAGACAACACAACACAACCGCGATGGCGACTTGGTTAGCATTCTCCTCAGGGAATACTGTGTGATCAGCGGAAAGCATTATGCGGAAAGCTAAGTTATGCCTGACTCGGCTGGGTAACTTATTGGTCTGAAGACAACGGTGCTCGATTCCAAGCCCCCTTTGACCAAATAGGGTCGGCGGCTCCTGAGGGTTGAAAAGATGAAATCTTCTAGTCATCATCACCCTCTAGTCGTCGTCATCCTCCTCCTCTAGTCGTCATCATCATCCTTGAGTCAACATCATCATCATCATCCTCTAGTCATCATCATCATCCTCTAGTCATAGTCATAGTCATAGGCATCATCATGATCCTCTCGTCGTCATCATCATCCTCTGGTCGTCATCACCATCCTCTGGTCGTCATCGTCATCATTATCCTCTCGTCGTCATCATGATCCTCTCGTCATCATCATGATCCTCTACGCATCATTATCATCCGCTAGTGATCAGCATCCTCTACTCATAGTCATAGTCATAGTCATCATCATCCTCTAGTCATCCGTAATCTGGTATGAACTTTCGTTTGCATAGAAACGAAGGAGCACAGACCCGATGCCATCAAGGCGAGTGTGTCCAAACCTTCCCAAACTCATACTCAAACAAACTGCACCGCAAGGACATTTACACCGAGACGTCCCCTGATAGGGCAAGAGCGATTGCGAGCTGCGGGGTAAATAATTCATGGGCGGCTGGCGAGGGCACTCACGGGCAATGGCTTCTTCCATGTGCTGTTATGCAGCTTCTTAAAGGCGGGCCGATCGGCTTCCCACATAGAGCACTTTGCGGTGTACATCTGCCGCGACTTTGATACCATCGGCGAATCCCATTTCGGGCGGTCCGCCAGATCTGCGCCACCAGA
>LGRX02034428.1:0-46494 GCA_001247695.2 Cymbomonas tetramitiformis | reverse complement strand
TTCAATGTATCTTGTGGGTTCCTCTTGTTATTGTTGCCCCTATCGTTTCGTCGGTGTGCATGTTCTTCTGGCTTAACGCGGTTTTCCTTGTTACGCGTTACACATGTCTGCAGCGTCGTTCCGTTCTTTTTACAGCATATCTGGGCTTCATTCTTCCCAATATATCTTTGTGCATAACTCTTGGTTGCCTCCTTAAAATATTGCTCTGCTGGGGTCGTTTTTACAAGACTTCGAATTTTTACGTAGAGCTTCTGGAGCAATTCGCTAAATGTCCAAAGTCGTCCGTTCAAGTTCATTTTCATTTCACGTTCGTATTTTGCCATTTGTAGGCCTTGTGTAAAATATTTCCGTCTAATTTTACTTTTATGTGCCCCTATTCCCTCCCTTTTCTGTAGGTAAGCCCCTTTTTGGTTAGGGTTTCCCCTTGTTTTCCTCCATATGGCTGTACGGGTTGTTGCAGTTCGCCTATTTCCATTCAATATATCCTGTGGGTTCTTCTTGTTGTTACTATCCCAGTCGTCTCGCCAGTGTGCATGTTCCCCCAACCCCGCATTCCTCTTTCTGTTACGCGTTACATTTGCCTGCAACATCATCCCGTCCTTACTGCCATATATCTGGGCCTCATTCTTTTCAATATGTCTTTGTGTTTGACCCTCAGTTGTCTCCTTGAAATATTGCTCTGTCAGAGCTGTTTTTACAAAACTTCGTATTTTAACGTAGAGCTCCTGGAGCAATTCGCTAAATGCCGTAATTTGCCGGTTACTCCTGAAAGTGTGAATATTGCCTGCCATTTTGCAATAAAGTCCCCATAGTAACTTTCCTGTCAGGCTGACCATTGCCTTCACCCTCTGGGGCTGGTTTGTGCCTATTTTCCTTAAGGTAGGCTTAGGGTTCCCCTCTTGTCCTAGTGGGAGTTCCTGAATGTGTTCTCTGCTGCTTACCTCCCTTGTGTATGGGGAACTGGCCTCGGGTGGCCTGCTTGTTGCTTTAACTCTGTTTACTATCTCATAGTGTATGTTATTGCAACTGCAGCTACTCAATGTCAAAACAGATGAGCATCCGTGTGTGCAATGGTCTGGTGGAAAAAGCCTGCCATCTCCGTCAGACTGCAGAGCTTCTGAGCGAGTCTATCGAGGAGAAGTGGCTGGCAACCCGGAATGCATTGGCCCAAGGTCAAACCATGATGCAGAAGCTAGCCGAGTGCTTGAGCGATCAGGGGTCTGTACAGGTAAACCACTGTTGCTGATAGCTGTAGGACCACACGGTCACTATCCTAGCCGCAGACCCAGTTGAAAAGCTGCGACAGCATTGCTGAATATATGGGGGACACAATGTGAACCATGCATTCTTGAGGTTAGATTGCTCTACCCTCGAAGTGCGGCATGCCATGACACAAGAACGTGTGCTTGCTAAGGAAGTGTACAACTGTTTATATGGCCAGGCAAGTTAATTACTCAGTTAGTTATATTCACATTCTAAGGCAACATAGAATTCAGTACACACTTCGGGACACTTGTCCGACATCACCAGAGCTCACTCGTAAAAAATTGGGACCCCTAAGCCTGGCTGACCCACCTGTCCCTCTGCACTTGCGCCGCCGGCGCTGTTGCCGTGTCTCTGGAGCCGCTTCACCCCTGCCCCCCGAGCTGTGTGTGTGCTCACCCTTGGACGCATGTTTCCCATTTTTTGGCATGGGGTGACCATGCTGTGTGGTGTGACTGCATTCATGGCATGAGCATGGACCAACGGGTCCCATCCATCGACCATGAGCCTCTTGGGGGCATGCCAGCAGGGTCCGCTTACTCTGCAATCCAGGGACCAACTATTGTTGGGCGATGATCGATCACATCGTATGAGCTTTCCATGCTGCTTTGCATCTGGGTTGGGAATATTTATGCGTTTGTAGTATCTTGTCACGGCACTGCCCTGCTGTTGATGTGCTTCCAATATCCACTGGGATGATGGTGGGCTTGCTTTGTTGCTGGCCGATCACATGCCGTTCAGTGTGCTCAACCTTGGACCGACTCCTTTGGTATACCGAAGCCATAGACGACCGGCTGCACTATGCACCATCACCAGATTCCTCGCAGATGTGCTCAAACCTGCACGCCGCCCCGTACCTGCACTCCCCCTCATTCCGCCATGAGCATGCTCGGGGCACATGGGTGGCTCGCCGGCCCCCCTTGCCTCCTGTCCCTCCCTTGCCCCCTTTACCGCCACCCTTGGCAGCCCGTGTTGCCGTAGGTACCGTCGTTAGATTGGAGGGCTGTCAAGGATTACCCCCTCGAGGCGCGCCCATGTCCTGCGGCCCCCACGGCTTCTTCGGCTGAATGGGCCGCAGCCCCTGCTCCCGTGTGTACTTGGTGAACAGCTCCGAGTACGAAGCCACCCCGAACGTGACCGTCGGGTCCTCCTCCATGCGCAGCGGGAAGGAACTAGTAGAACTTGATTAGAGGCAGCACGCCGTACGCCGCTGCCTTGTGGTGGGACCAGTTTTGAAGTACACCATCAGACGGTGCTGTTTGTCGGTCTTCACCTTGCGCAGCACCGTGTAGAATCCCGCTCCCATTCCGCCAGAGTCGTGCATCTCGACCTCGCCTTTGGCCCCGACCATGACGGCTTCCAATCCTCCCCAAGCACCAAGCCCTTCTCGTGCGAGTCCAAATCGACCCCGGGGTAGACCCTGAGGTCCAACCCCTCCAGCTCCCCCCCCCGCATGCTTGGGGATCAACGGGCGGAGGGAGCTCACACCTGCAGCCTACGGCAGAGTCGTGGGGTGGAGGGTGCCGTTGAGGGCCTGCTGCGCCAGCTCCGCCCGGCGCCGCTCCGTCAGCGGGGGAGGCCCCCACCCCGACGAGTCCAGCGCCGCTCGCCTCGCCGGGGACCGGGGCGATGGAGCCCTTGCCTGCTTCCCTGCAAAGCCGTCATCCATGACGTCGCCGACGGCTCCTTCTTCCCCTCGAAGTCCTGCATGTCCCGCACCCGCTCCCGCAACGACTGGACGAGGGCATACCAGTGGTGAAGGGTAGCCGCATGCGCGCCCGGCAGCTCATCGATGTCACAGTCCTCGTCCTCCAGCGCCGGTACTGCCCAGCGCATCTCTGGGAACTCTCCTGCCTCCAGCGCCCGCGCCGGGCGCTTCCACTGATGCTTCGCCACGTGCAACAGGAGTGATGTGCGCAAAGCCGCCCCCTCCGCGAGCACCGCTGCTCTCACCCGCACTTCTCCCGCGCCCAAGCCTCCCGCTTGCCTTGTGATCTGTCCAGCGCTGCCCTGAATTTCACCTCTGCTGGCGAAGCCGCGCCACCGTCCCCCGAGGGTCCCAGCCACCCCGACTGTGCAAAAAGCGCTGCCGTCACCGCCTGCTTCATCAGCTCCGCCAGCTGCGCGCTAGACAGTGTCACCGAGCCTCCCGAGCTCCCTTGGGAGCTCCCTGCTGGAAGCACCGCTGGGATCGCCCCCAGCATGATCTCCCCCCAGCGCTTCACCAGCTTGATCCTCCTCTTGGCCTCTGGCCGAATCGCAGCCCAAGATTCCCCAGGCAAGTCCCATGCCGTGGCCCCTGCGAATGCGAGTGCCGACTCTGAAGACGCGCCCTGCTGCAACAACGAGGCCTCCACCAAATCGTGGGTTCGCTCCACCGCCGCCTCCGGGACGCCCTGCAACGGGCCCTCAAGAGTCATGATCTCCCCAAGGATCTCGTATTGCGCTGACTCCCATTCTTCATCGTAATCGAAGCTCCCAGCGGCAGGTCCTGCAAAGATACCAGAACCTGCCGCGCGTCTGAAGTGTCCCACGCGTCCCACGCCGCATCTCTGCCCACCGCCATGCTTTAAGAGAGGGGAAATGAAAAAACTACCAGAATTCTTCTCGTTGCCGTCCTCCGCACCCGCTGGCCGAGAGTGCCAGTGGTACCTGTAGCCCGCGTAAGGAAAACGCGGATCCCAAAGCGGACAGTCGCGCAAGCACTGGCACGGAATAAAAAGCGGATGCGTGTTCTGCCTGTCCACCCGATCCTCCAAAGCTCCGTGCACCCCGGAAATGTCCGTCTGCGTCGTGACGTCCCGCTGAAACCGCTGAACAAAATTAGTTCTGCGTCCCCTGCGCAACTCCTCTGGCATGTAGTCGCCCGAAAGAGAATTCACCAAGCCGCCGCGCGCGAGAAGAACGTCACCAAAAATTTCTTAAGTGAAAAGTTTTAAACGTAAAGAGAAAATTCACCAGCAACTCACATTTTACAAACTGCTGAAAGCGAGAGCAGAAGCTCTCAGGGCCAGAATTGCAAAAGTTCCTGTGCCCGTGTGACCTCCCGCTTTTGTCAGTGCTCTCGGCGACGGACAAACTCCCGATTGTAACTGTCAACCGTCATAACAGTCGTTACGATCTGAACAGGGTCGGGCCAATCTGTGTGACCCTATACTGTATCGGCTCGATCTGTCGCCCCCCCTTGCGGGTGACAGTCGCGGTTGTCGTTTTGCTTTAAATAACCTGAACCATTTCTCAAGCAATAATTCTGAAATATCGGAGCCAATCGCCACTGCCTTCTCCATATCAGTCCCATACGCAAGCGCCGCAACAGTCGGAGGACCCATAAAGAAAGCGTCATCCAAGAAGGCACACATCACCACACCAGGGTATCTCTCCTGAACCTAGTGTGTGCTGCTTTTCTTTGGACTGACTCCTTTGGCACACCGTAGCCGCAGAAGACTGGCTGCACTGTGTACCCACACCGGGGATCAAAGGATTCAGCACTACTTCGGGACACTTATCAGGCATTTCCGGAGCTCGCGAGTAAAGAAGGGAACCCCTAAGCCTTGCTGAGACAACTGATACCGGTTGCCCCTGTGATATTTACAAGTTTGGCTTGCCTGGGCTCGAGCACCAACATGGATGATTCCATAATGGACCTGCAGCGCAAAGCTGGAGAGCTACCAGCTACCCCACTTTTGGTGTGCGTGAGTCTTTTGCTATCCTCCTTTCTTCCAGCAATCATACATTCCCCTCCCACCAGTCTCTCCCCTTGCCTCTGTGCAGCTCTCGTGTGGCCCGTGCGAGCGAGGCACAAAATGTCCCCCGGGTCGGGTATGATTCCATCTGTCTGAGTGGAGTGCAGCTGTAAGCTTGAATTGCATCTCCACTGGGATGGTGGTGGGCTGGCTTTTGTTGGCTGATCTCGTGCCATTCGGTGTGTGGGCGTTGCCTCTTGGAGAGCTTGGTGGATTTGTCTGCCTTCGCTGCAAGGAGAGGCAGAGGGTATTCTGTGTCTTCCCTTATTTTTGCAGGGAGCGCTTAGGTGGCTGCATGTTTTCTGTCTTTTCCCATAGGATATCCATGTTGTGTGGTGGGTCTGCATACATGGACCGGCAAGCCCCATCCATTGACCGTGAGCCACTGGGGGCCATGCCAGCAGTGTCGGCTTACTTCGTAAATCAGCGACCAACAGCTGTTTGTCTATGATCGGTCACATCTTATCATCCATTCAGGATGCTTTGCATCTTGGTTGGGGATTCGTCCGAGTTGTTGGTATCCCGTCGCGCAAAAAAAGGGTGAATGGGTGAATGGGCGAATGGGTAAATGGGTAATTCACCAAGTGAAAATACGAAACGGGCTTCAAAATATTTTCATGTGAAAATACAACGACGCGTCCCTCTTCCGGAATATCCCCGCACCCCCCCTCCCCGACAAGTGAAATTACACAACGGGCCCCGCAAATACTGAAAATACACTTTGGTCTCCTTTTGTAAAAAAATGCAACGTCACCTCCCCGATAAAGTGAAATGCAAATCAGGTGAAAACAACAAGTGAAAATACAATGACGCGTCCTTCTTCCGGAATATCAGCACCCCCGCCCGACAAGTGAACTTACACAACGGGCCCCGGAAATACCAAAATATACTTTGGTCTCCTTTTCTAAAAAATGTACCGCACCTCCCCGAAAACTCAAAATGCTATTCCGGTGAAAAACAACAAGTGAAAATACAAGACGTGTCCTTTCTCCGGAATATCACCGCACCCCCCCCCCAACAACTGAAATTACACAACGGGCCCCGGAAATACTGAAAATACACTTTGGTCTCCTTTTGTGAAAAAATGTACCGACACCTCCCCGATAAAGTCAAAATGCAAATCAGGTGAAAAACAACAAGTGAAAATACAAGGACGCGTCCTTCGTCCGGAATATCACCGCACCCCCCTCCCCGCCAAGTGAAATTACACAATGGGCCCCGGAAATACTGAAAATACACTTTCGTCTCCTTTTGTGAAAAAATGCACCGTCACCTCCCCGAAAAAGTCAAAATGCAAATCAGGTGAAAAATACCAAGTGAAAATAAAAGGAAGTTTCCTTTTTCCAGAATAATTATGTCTCACAGAAAATATAACAATGACAACCCTTGTCACCATTGACAGCTAATAACAAAGTGATATTGAACTGATAATAAGAAGTCCGTGCTGAATATTTTTGAAACCTAAAATTATTGTCATCGATGACGATATTTCTAGGTGCTGAAAAAAAATTATTTCATACTTTATTTATAAAGTAGAAAAAAATTGTCATCGATGACGATATTTTTAGGTTGCATGAAAACATCAAGTTACAACAACAAGCTTGTCATCGGTGACGTTTTCCTCACTATTTGTAAAATAGGTCTACACGGGTTGATAACTTACACGCTGCGTAATTAGAGACTTGTTCTAAAGTCTTTAACGCAAAGCTGAATATTATGACCGGTCCAGAATCTTTGCAGTTTCAAAAGTCACTAAGATTCTTTCGGATCCAATCTTGTAAGACTTCTTAAAGAAGCGCTGTCTTAGAATGTGCCGCACGCAATAAAAAGTCTGCGCAACTAGCTGATACCAATGAGCTACTAGGGAATCAGTATACGATTGCGCCGCGGTTTGTTGCGAGTTCATCGTAAAGACAACGACGGTTAAATAACTTAGACGCTGCGTAATTAGAGACTTTTAAAACTGCCGCTATCTTTGACGTTGAAGGTAGTAACTCATCAAGAGAAAAAAAAACGTCCGTGATTGGTGACGGACAGTTCCATACTTTTTGAAATAACTGCGGAACGTCCGTCACCAATGACGGACACATCCGTCATCGACGAACGAAAAAAAAGTATAGGCTTTGACTCCCTTCTCGTTCGAAACAAAACTGTGAGAGCCCGCAAGAAAGTTGATCTCCATGGGGGTAATATCCTCAGGAAAAACTTGTCACAAGCATTCGGTCTCAGAAAAATATTGTCATCGATGACAAAATATTGACATCGATGACAAAAATATTTCTAAACGTAGATACGTCAAGTGAATAAACAGAACAAGTACCCAAAGCGTCATCGATGACAAAAATATTGTCATCGATGACAAGGAATACCATGTTCGTAGAAAAATAACGACTAAATCAACGGCAAGAGAGGTAAGTTGTCATCGATGACGTTTCAGAAAGAAATAAAACTTGTGCCAAAAAGGAACTCGTTGACAAATTAGGTGGAGTCGTCATCGATGACAAAAAAGAGAAAACTAAAAACAGCGACACCAATGTAAACTTTTTCACCGCAAGATGTTATCAATAAAAAGTCTGAAAAAATAAAAACATACCTGCACTTTCACCTTGAGCTCCCGAGGAACAAACCTCGGCGCAATCGGATACTAATTCGCTAGCTCATTAATATCAGCTATTTGCTTAGATGTTTCACTGCTTGCAGCACAAGCAACAATAGGTAAAATAGCGCTTCTTAACGGAGTCTTGCAAGATTAGATCTGATTGGGGTTTCAAGGTGACTTTCTAATGTGGAACTGGATTGGTCCTAATTAGCGTTGCGTTGAAGACTTTAAAAGACTTAACAATATTTCGCTTTCTTTATATTTACAAACTCTGACCGCGACAGCAGACTCGAAATTGTTCTTTTTTAACTTTCACTCTTGAAGCGTTTAGCTTCCCTTCTTTTCTTAGTAGTAGCTTTCCGCTCGCAGACGTTGCAACGTTGCCACCTTCCTGCCTAGCGGCTTCTATTTTCTATTATTATTCCTATAATTTCTTAGTATAAGCGTGCAGCACGCGTTATTCGCGTTATTCTATAATTTATTTGTTCACAGAACTATTTTGCAAATAGTGAGAAAAACGTCCCCGATGACAAGCTTGTTGTCATAACTTGATGTTTTCATGCAACCGAAAAATATCGTCATCGATGACAAATTTTCCTACTTTATAAATAAAGTATAAACATTTTTTTTTTTCAGCACCTGGAAATATCGTCATCGATGACAATAATTATATGCTTCAAAGATAATTAACACGGACTTCTTATTATCTGAATATCAGTTTTTTATTAGCTGTCAATGGTGACAAGGGTTGTCATTGTGATATTTTCTGTGAGTCATAGTTATTCTGGAAAAAGGAAACTTCCCGTTCTTTTCACTTGGTATTTTTCACCTGATTTGTATTTTGACTTTTTCGGGGAGGTGTCGGTGCATTTTTTTACAAAAGGGGACTAAAGTGTATTTTCAGTATTTCCGGGGCCCGTTGTGTAATTTCACTTGTCGGGGAGGGGGGTGCGGTGATATTCCGGACGAAGGACGCGTGCTTGTATTTTCACTTGTTGTTTTTCACCTGAATTGCATTTTGACTTGATCGGGGAGGTGTCGGTGCATTTTTTCACAAAAGGAGACCAAAGTGTATTTTCAGTATTTCCGGGGCCCGTTGTGGAATTTCACTTGTCGGGGAGGGGGGTGCGGTGATATTCCGGACGAAGGACGCGTCCTTGTATTTTCACTTGTTGTTTTTCACCTGATTTGCATTTTGACTTTATCGGGGAGGTGACGGTGCATTTTTTTACAAAAGGAGACCAAAGTGTATTTTCAGTATTTCCGGGGCCCGTTGTGGAATTTCACTTGTCGGGGAGGGGGGTGCGGGGATATTCCGGAAGAGGGACGCGTTGATGAATTTTCACTTGAAAATACTTCGAGGACCGTTTTGTATTTTCACTTGGTGAATTACCCATTTACCCATTCGCCCATTCACCCATTCACCCTTTATTTGCGCAATGGTATCCCGTCGTGAATGGCGTGAATGGGTATCCGGTCACGGCCCCGCCCTGCTCGTGAATCGCCTGAGTGATGCTCTCGATCGGCAGTCCACTGTGCAGTCCCATGCGAATGAGGCACGGCACGTCCCCCATATTAGGAATGATTTCATGTCTGAGTGCAGCTGTAAGTTTTTGAATTGCTTCTCCAACATCATCAACTCAACTCGGATGATGTTGGGCTGGCTTTGTGAGCTGTTCTCGTGCCATTCAGTGTGTGCAGCGCATGCTTGTGCGTGAATCTCATATGTGAGGTTAGTACACTGCTCAACTTGTCCACGTGGTGATGCTATCAATGTGCTGGATCGAAGTGGGCTCTAACTTGTGTCCCCTCTGTTTAATGCATCCTTCATTACAAGCTCTTGGCTGATGGCAAAAGGGCGCAGTGCGCTTCCGCTCCCCCCTCCCCACATGGATTCTCCCCCCTGCATCATATGAGTGTGCAAATGAGGAGGGAACGTGTCGTGACCTGTCAGGCTTTTCAGGAGCTACTGGATGAGCTACAGCAGAGTACCAAGTTGGATGAGGTTGGGCACCACTCTGAGACTGGAGTGTGGTGCTGGATCCAAACCCTGGACGCCCTGTTGAAGAACAGCCATTACATCCAGGCTGCGAGCATGGACATGCAAACCCTCGCAGGTGAAGATGATGCGCACCATGCTGACAAGCACTGTCATATATACAGGACCTCGCCCATTTCCTGCTCCCTGTCACTGCCCGACTATCAACCTTTCATGGCATGCCGGTCTGAGACCTGATGTGCCACGCTAGTGGCAGGGTGCAGTATGCACATCACTCTGGGCTCGATGGAGGGAATCTTGTAGCCCCAGTTACATTTTCGTCTCAGGCCTCTTCTCTCGACACCATTTCGATCCTCACACATGCATCGTGTGCCAACGCGAGTTCAAACCTTTGTAGGCTTTGTAGAAAGTGTACGGGCATTCATCGCGAAACACATACGGTGCACTTGCTTCATCCTCTGGCTCATGGATGCAGCCTTCATCCCAGCCTGTCTCCTCTTCAGGACACCATCCGCACAACCCTCCTCCCCCTCATTCCCCCCGGCCTTCCCTCTCCTTCACTTGTACCACGGCCACTGCACCCAATCAGCTTGAAGAACCAATTGTGAGACAGAAAGGCTCGGCAGGCCCAAGACCTTCACACACACCTCCACGTAAGCAAACATAGCAGTGCCGCCACTGCATGCATAGTTTTCGCTTTAGGTGGCCCTGGCATACTGCTGCTGTCAGGTCAAACTCATCATTATTGGGCTATATCTTGTTTGCACACGAGACACCATCCCCGATTAGAAAGCCAGCAATATGCAGCAGTGTCGAAGTCTTGCCATGTTTTCATGAATGCTTCCAGTACGGAGCTGTGTCACGATGCTCAAATATGAGTAAGAACTTAGCATTGCACCGATTGTCAAGTGACCAATGTCGAAGCTGTCAAGCCACCAGGGAAATCTTATTCGGTCATGCGATGTCCCCATGCATGTGATCAGACCCTTCAGAATCCAACGCAAAGCTCTCCTGCAGCATTCCTCTCCACAGCGGCGGCAAGAGTAGCGCGCACTCCTGCAGCATTCCTCTACTATGCATCACGGAGGCGCATATGCCGCGACCTTCTGACCACGAGGACTTCCCCAGCCCTGAGTCTGTGACATGATACCGCAACACACGGAAGGCTTTGCAGCCGAGACTCCATCACACTGGAAGTCGTCTCGACACCCAATGGCCAAACATCAGTGACTGGAGGGAGACCATTAAAGCGGGGATGTTCCCCTCACTCAAACCAACAACCGAGACAAAAGAAATCTCCATCCCGGACAAGTACACGCCGTGCCCACCCTGGTCACTATGACGGGGTCAGGATATTCAGCACTGCCCACAAGAATTGTATATTGCTTCACCCCAGCACCAATGTGGTGGCCACAGGCAGACCCCTAACAAATGGAGGGCTGTGGCAGAGCTCGAAGCAGCGCCATCCGGTGATTGGCTCGCTGCACTGGATGATCGTGCCGCGTTGCAGACCTTGAAAGATACACTGGTCGTTACCGAGGCCGAGGCCGAGGACAGTAGTGCCTCGTTAATGGAAAACTCTCCCGCTTCGGAGGAAATTGCAGACCCACAACGAATGGATCAAAGGAGATCATTGGTGCAGGGTGAAGCCTGCGTGCTGGAGGCAAAGGCTGGTAGCGGCCAGGCTGCGACAACATCTGTGCCCAATGTCACTCGGATCGACTCATTTCTCCTTGTCCACGATTTTGGGCTAGACAAAGAAATGGCCAAGCCACACCAGGTTCAAGATGCCTGGAGGGGACCAGATATCCCGATGCTCCAGGTCTCCCCCTGCCCAGTTTTCCCCCTGTCATCCGCATTAGCATGGCAGCAGCTGCCGTCTGCATCAGTGTGGATCGTTGCAAGCGTCTCTTATCATCAAAGATGGAATGGTACAAGCCAGTGATGTGCTGATCTGACCGCGGCGGTTTATGTAGAGATATCGAGGGACATGAGGCACTGACACGTATCAAATCCCGTCATGTCTCCTTCCCAACAGACAAAAGTGACGAGGGCGGCCAGCGGACCAGTGGAGCCAAAAAGTCCAACGGCTCCCATAGCTGCCATAGACCCGGAGGTGCAGCAGCTGTACAACGACGTGGATGTTCTGAATCCCGAAGGCCAAATTGTGGCAAATGTTGCCACTCTCAAAGACAAGGTGGAATCACCGAATGCTATGCCAAAATCATGTATTTCATAGCATGTTCCATATTTAAGATGCGCTTAATTTCGCATGTGTGGAATATAGACGTGTTTTTGGTCTGTAAACACTCAGTGACGCCATTTTTGCGGCGCACTGCTGGCTGGTGGTGCCCAGTCCCAAGATACACGTGACGTCACAAGTGCTTGCAGAAGAAGATGATGTAGGGCATTGCTTACGAGGAGTCCTGAATGATTTGGAGCATTTTGTTGCTGCTTATCTGATCTGAGATCTAGAGCAGCAGAGTATCATCTGTGCATACGAGATGCAGTATCACTGTATTTAATTAAGATTGAAGAGACTTGCGCACCAACGCACAGACGCAGCAGGCCAGTCCTCCAGGGTAGTGAGGTGATTTCCATGACAATTTCAACCCTGCACAGCATTAATAAAGGAAAGTCGGTGGCAGCGACCAGCATGGAGAAATAGGTCCTCTTTTTGGTATTTTTATGACCAAAGGGATCAAATCGTTTTACTTGAAAACATATAGTGCGCAGTGAGAACTTGAAATGCACACATGGGTTGCCCTGAGCTCTGAGGGACCAAGGCCTACTTAGCAAGGTGGTCGAGTGTGGTGGTTTGCCAGGCTCGTGAGCTTCAGCGAGAGATATTACGAGTACACGTCCTGTGGCGAGGCATCGATGTGCTGAACGATGCCGCATATCAGGTCCCACGATGCAAAATCTATTTCTGCGTGTAGATCATACCATTCAGAATCTACCTCTGCCTGTAGTTCCCACCATTTCTACCCCTGCCTGTAGTTCCTACCATTTCCACCCCTGCCTGTAGTTCCTACCATTTCCACCCCTGCCTGTAGATTCTGCCATTTCTACCCCTGCCCGCAGTTCCTACCAGTTCTACCCCTGCCTGTAGTTCCTACCATTTCTACCCCTGCCTGTAGATTCTACCATTCTCAAAGGTCAACAATTGTTACCGCACGGCAGGAAATCCTGCTCTCATCCTCCATGATAATCCATCCATCCGATTTGGTTTTTGGTTTTTGGTTTTTCTGCTCTTTGCTCTTTGCTCTTTGCTCTTACTGCACTTGACTCCGATGAGATTGCTGTTTTGGTGGTTGCCCAGCCACTGAGCACGTGTCTGTCATTATTATTGCTAGGTGGTGCATCATGGGCGCCGCCTCTCCGAGGTGAATCTGAGTTCAGACGCGCCATTCAATGAGAAGAAGAAGGAAGTACCATCGGCAGTTCCAAGGAAGTCCAGAAGTGGGTCTACTAAGAAGAGATTTTCCCTTCTCCAATTTACGAGTCAGCTCATGCAGAAGAGTGAATCTGACGATTCTGAGGGCAATGACGAGAGCCGCCACCGCCGCCCTAGCCTCACCACGAAGGAGATGATGCTCGGCGCGGCCACCCTGAAAAGTTCACAGATGCTCCCACTTTTCAGAATACTCGGTCTTAAGGACCCACCCGTGTATCAGGTGAAGCCCAGTTTGATAAAGAACCCAATCTAAACTATGCAGTAATCAACGTTAACTGCCACGTTGCATGAAACCACCAAGTGCAAGCTGCAGCCGCTGGTGACATTCAACTTCATTCGATCATTCTCTGGGTGTTCTTCCAAAGACGATGGTGGGGATTCTGAGGAAACCGTTACCTGGTTAATCATTTGTCTGATGTGTTGATATTGATCTGATCTTTTCCTGATTCATATTTGCGCATTTCACATTTGTGAGCACTTTTTACTTCTCTTGTGCACCATTCAGTAGTATTGCCCTGCAGTCTCACACCTCGATGATGCGTCTGAAGGTTGGCTCTGTAACATGATCCTAAACGGGGTGACTCGGAGTTTAACAATCAATAGGAAGCTTTTCTCCAGCGTAGGGAATGCGCCATACTGCACCTGGATTCATAGGTTTATTTCCCCCAACACAGAACCTCCTGAGCCAAACTAGCAAAGCAATCTCAGCATACCAGGAATCACTGAATAGCATCGGAACTGCCTGATACAATACCCCAATGTGTAAGAAGCACTCACGACTGCTTTGCGAAACGCTCGGCAGCACATGATTGCGAATGTTTCAAGTGCAACAGTCGCAACTATCTTCAGCAGTAGGACGGAATAGCGCGGAATGACTGGGCAGGGCTGCTTCCCGTGCCACCCACCTGCGATGGGATGACCCCTTGGATGCTTCAAGCTGCAGCACATGTGTGAAATGATGAGCTGCTGTGGCATCTGAGGAACGTGCTGTGGGATGGGCCCCACGCTAGGCGGAAATGGTATTCTACGAAGCTTTAAAAGCAACCGAGGAGAACATCGCACAAAAGGTGATCAATCGCTTTTAGAACATGCATTGGTCATGCAATGCGGAACATTGCCTCACAAGATGCCCGCCACTGAGATAATGGCAAGGCTTATTGTTGACGTGGAAGCAGGCGTGTTGATGGATTGTCCAGGGGTATAAAGTTGGCGCGCATGCTGATTATCAGATGTGGAAAGCGTGAATGTTACCTGTCCATTGATGTAGGCACAGCAAACACTGCCCGGGCGAATTCTCACGGGATCTGGGTGGGCTTTGTATAAATTGATATTTGGGGAGCAGAAAATTTCGAGAGCATTTATGCTGATGGCGGATAAGAGTGCCCTAGATAACGTGGTCAAGGCGGAACGCATGATGGCCGAAGGGAAGAAAATGATGGAAAAGGCGGCCAGTGGCATGGTCCGTTTGGAGGACGAATACGTCGACTGCACAGCCCTGTTCATGTCTGAGACCTTCACGAAGATGGTAGTGGGGCAGTGCAAGAGCACGATCCCTGCCAATTCCCAGATGCGTGACCTTGCAGCAGCGATGAATCAGATGCAGAACTTGTGGCAGATCTTCCGGTCAGTGCAGACTGAACGAATTCTCCCAGCACATGACGAGAATGTGATCCTCACCGCCCAGGTGGAGGCTATGCAAGACCATCTACATGACTTTGGTCGAGAGGCTCTCTCGAAGGTGGCTGCGCCCTACTTATTTGGCGAACCCCAACTTGTCCATTCTACTCATCCCCACATGTCCACTAAAAATGTGTTCGCTGCAGGCCACTCAGGATTGCCCCTACAACTGCTTTCCCTGCGGCACGCTAGCATTCCTTGTTGCGCTTGACATACAGCAGCCTTGAGCCTTCATGATAGCACGCCGGCTATATCCTAGGCAATGGCTAAGCATATATACTGTGGTGTCATCACCCCCTGCGGCCTGTGTGAGGGCAAATGAGAGTATCTGATCTTGTCAATCAGTAGCCTTGCTCTCATCCTTCAAATTATTCGATACCGACTGCAAGGTTCTTTTAATGCGACACAACAACAAGAGACGTGCAAAGCCAGTATCCAGGCAAAACAGACAGAGGACGAATGAAACATGCAACCGGACTATGAGAGAGCATGCATAGGGCCGAGGGGCCATACACATCACACCCTGCAGGGCTGTCCGCACATCACTATCGCTGCCGTGGTCTGGCGCATATCCGGCAAAACCTGCCTCTGCATTTTCTGCGCCTGTCGTCTTATTTTTACGTCCACAGTGCCGAAATGGCCAACGTGTCACTTCGTGAGTGGCTCAGGATTCATGAGCTGGAAGGTTCTGCAGGTAGTGCAATGCAACCCTGCTCGGTGCCAGGATGCTGCCTACAGATGGGCCGTGCAGATGGAACCTGTGTGCCCAGTACTGCAAGGGCAAAGTATCTGTCTGCCTGAAGAGTATTGGAAGTCAACACAAGGGCCCTCAGAGCAATTGCATCTCTGGTGGAGGGTCAAATGGGGGTGGGGATGGCTGTATATGACTGCAGATATTTCCACAGGGATCTCTGGTGACCACGACTCTGACTTGCAGCTTATTCATTTTCTACATATTGTCGTTCCTCAGTTCTTCAAATAATACTGACGGGGTGTAGCTCCTCTCCCTCCCGTCTCCCTTGATGCTTGCCACATGCGATCTGGTGGTGGCCCTTGGAGTATGTAATTGTCCACCTCTAGCGCTTGTTGTGGTGGTCTGTATGGTGAGATGATAGATGGAGTTGGATTGCTAGCGTAAGAGAATAGTCCGCGGACAGTCGATCTTGTCGGAGTTCATCGGCTTTTGAGCCGGTATCGGCAATTTTTTCATGCCAATGTGACAAACTGTTTCCCAAGAACGACATATGCTGAAGGACTATGGGATAACGGGGATGGGGCAATGCGTTTCTTCGTGCGGCATTGGCCCGATCAGTCTGCCAAGTTCCTCCGTGGATCAACGACCACTTCAAGAAAGTCGTTCAAGAGAATTACGATTGATGAAAAACCGAAAACATCTTTACTGGGCAATTTGATGGCATTTACTCGACTGGTCATTGTCAAGATCGCAGATGAGAATGCTGACAACGAGGAAAACATCTACAAATATATCAGGACGCCAAAAAAGACGCTACTCACACTCTGGCACTTCCATCTGGTTTCGCGCCTCTTGTCTGACAGAGAGATCTACGAGAAGATCAAGTCAGCCTTCATGCAGGTGAGATAACACAAACCCAACGGTACACGCACAGGTAGGGCAGGGACACAGCAAGTAAATATGAGAAAGAAACTCATTATCCCCGGAGTGTCCCCAAGACACGTGACGAGCAGTACAACACGCTAGCCGGGTGTGAACAGTGTACACGTTTAGGATGGATGAAGCTTGCTTGCAATGACTGAAAAGGAAAAGAATAGAATAGAATAGCCGTCATTCCTCCGGGGCGGAGGCAGTTTCAGCTCCCTCGGCCCTTTGTTTCTATTCGTCTCAGATTGGGTGTATGTCCCTTGTGAATGCTTTACCTCGGCACAAGGTGTAACGGTGTTTCGCACACGCAGTATGATGCGCATCACAGTTGCAGTGTCCTTCTTGTCGAATCCGAGTTGTTCTGTGAGCACTTGCTGCTATGTTGAAGCCAGCACAAGTCATACTGCAATTGTTCCTTTCAGGTAACACAGGATTGAATAGTAAGGGTTAATCATGTTAAGCTCAGAATGATGAAGCAAGCGAACTTGGGACTTCTGGCTACTCTTTGCTTCCTTTCTAGTGAGAAGATGGAGCTTGTACCACTAGAGATTAATTCACTGTATCTGTTGTGAGATAGGCTGACTCGCGCCCGCTTCCAAACCGAATGAATATTGAACTGCATGGCGTTTTCCTAGAGTCCTATCGCAGTAGTCCTGAGGCCTTAGGTGGGCTATCTATCGTACTTTGATCTGCAGGCGATTCTCCCTTTCGATTCTTCATCCTTCCTTAGCAGTGTGAGAGTTTCACTGCCAGCCTCCACTCCGGTGATAATACAGATCTCATGGTTACCAAGAATGAATCCACCATTGCTGTTTGCACCTTTAACCCGCACAAACACTATCAGATGTAATTTCATGTCCGGCCTGGGATCCTGTCTCAGCTAACAGACGTAATTTCATGCTCGACCTGGGATTCTGTCTCAGCTAACAGACGTAATTTCATGCCCGACCTGGGATCCTGTCTTAGTTGGAAGGAGGGGTCCGTCAACTTTTGATCACACATTACGACAGGACGCCGGGAGAAAGCCAAGTCACGTCGCTAGGCTCCTCGGCATTCTAACTTGAGAGATGTTACTGGCCAACGTGTGTAAACCATACCTATGCAAATCATACCTCTCATTGTGCTTCGCTCCCAAATGATCGATTTCGTAGAGTATATTATCATGAATATCGTTATCTTTGTATCACTCCGCACTCCCTCTTTTTTCTCGCCTTTTCTCACTGGTCAGCGAGGTCATCGAATTCTGAAGCACAAATCGCCAAAGTGATATGAGAAAAGGTTGACAGGATGTGATTCAAGCAAAAGGTTGCATGCTTTTAGGGCTGTTTCAGGGATAGCAGGATGTTGCATGCTTTTAGGGCTGTTTCAGGGATAGCAGAAGGTTGCATGCTTTTAGGGTTGTTTCATGGATAGCAGGAGGTTGCATGGGTTGCCAGAGCACTAACATGCCCATGCGCTCATTCACTGCCGCCCATGAACAGGGGAAGAATTTTGGATGGGGGCTGGCGGTGCACGTATGGGTACAGGTGAGCGGGCTGGACATGAATGCATTGATACAGCGCCCCGGCATACAGCAGCTGCTTGAGTTGGTGTTTCCGGACATGTACATACTGAGTCATCATGTGGACCAACTCGTGACACACATAGGGCAGACGACATTCTACCAAGATGCAGAGATTTCCTGGGAAGGAATTCAGGTTTGGGCCCACCCCATCCTCCACACTTGTCTCAACCACTCTTGGACTGAAGGATAGGTACAGGGAAATCGGTTGGGGGTCGTCGCAATAATGGTGGATGGCTGTATTCACGTTATAACAGGTGTGGTACGATCGCGAATTGGAGAGGAAGATGGAGCAGCGGACAAAAATCAAGGGGATATTCCTCGAGAAGATGGTGTTTAATCCGCACTCGTGGTTTTCCCAGGTATGTAGTCCGGCCTGGATGGAGCAAGCCCATTGGCCAATTGGCAAAAAGCTAAATCTCTACGATAATTGTTTGTGAGAGCTTGTGGTGGTGCCAATGGGTGCGATTCAAGTTTGAAATCATGCGTGCTCATCATAATCTTCCTTGTCGTGTGCCCTAGTTTCTGCACATGGTCTTATTTTTTTAAATTGAGAGTGTGAGTCTGAGTTTTGGAAAAGCGCGAACAGAGTAATGCACAGAGTAATGTTGTAATCCCTCCTTCGTAGTGCAACGTTCTGCCTTACTTGCAGGCGGACTCTTGGTAAGGACGGAGGCGTCTTCTTTCGCCATTAATATTTTCATGCATCCCAATCCTCTTTTTCTTCTTTCCCTGCAACTGCTACCGCACTTTGTGCTCATTTGTGTCACAGAGGTGCTAGTCTGACCGGTTGGTTCCGAAGGTGTTGGTTCTTTCCCGGGACAACAGGTGTGGGAGTGGGGGGTGAGGCTGGCATGCGTGTACAACTTCATCATGATCCCGATCCAGTTCACCTTCGAGCGCTTGCGGTCGTCACGTGGATACGAGACGATAACGTCACTGGAGATCGTTGTGGACCTACTCCTCATCTTGAATATGCTCTTCATGTTCAATTTGAGCTACATGAATAAGCGATCGAAGCTGGTCACAGATCGCGGAAAGATTATGCGCCACTATTTGGCAACGTCCTTCACCGCTGATTTGCTTGCTTCTGTGCCCTTCGACTGGATCGGGGTGGGCCTCGGGGTGTCCGCGGAGAAGACCTCCCTCCTGAGGCTGCCTAAGCTGATTCGCATGAACAAGATCATCAGCTACCTGAAGAAGCGGCTTGCCACCGAGAACACGATGCAGGGCGCCATTCTACGCCACACCTTCGTCCTCCTTGCGCTGCTGCACACTACTGCATGCATCTGGTTTTTAATCGGCACCTTCCACGAGCCCTCCTGGTACCAGCCTGAGCAAGAGGCCAGCAACTCACCATACTACCCGCCCTACGGTATGCAGGCCAAGTCCACCTGGGCGCAGCAGTACCTGCTGAGCATGTACTGGGTGACGGCAACCCTGAGTACGTATGGTGTCTCGAGCGAAATGCTGCCGACAAATTACACAGAGATTGGCTTCACCATCGTCCTGATGTTCATTAACATGACACTGTTCGCGTACGTACTGGGCGAAATTTCACGGCTGGTGATGGACAAGGACATGGTGCTCGTGCAGATGCGCAATCGCATGGCTGCGGTCGAGCAATTCCTGCAGGACAAGTGCCTGCCGAAGAACGTGCAGCTCAGCATTCGCCAGTACTTATCCACTTCGCATTCTACAACTGCCTTCACCATCCAAGAGGCCTTCCAGAACCTCAGTCATTCGCTTGCAGTGACTTGTGCGCACCGAATCTGCTTTGAGCAGATGCAGATGGTCCCCATCTTCTCCGACAGCTCCCGCGTCCTCCTCGATGAGCTCTGTGTTCTAGTTGAGGAAACGACCTTTGGACAGAACGAGTACCTTTACCAGGTGAGCATCGTATGATCCCCTCGTCTGCACCTCGCCTCGGGAGTCCATCGACCAGGTGGGTAGCATACTCACTCGCCTGAGGCCTTCGGAGCTGGCTTGCTATGCAGACACTACACCATTTGGCCACACCTCGTAAGGCTCGCCAAGTCCTGCCGCACAGACCATCAGATCAATAGATTCTGCCGAAACAGCGCGCAAAGGACTTGGAGGTGCACGCAGATACAGTGCTTGGATGCAGAACGCATCGACATAATGGAGGCGTCCTTGTCGCGCAGTCGCAAAGGCAACACCTGCATGACAGCGCATTCCGAGAATGTTTGAACGCGCGGGTGTGGAAGTAGGTGTTCTACGCTAATTATGCTTTGTTGGATTGAATCAAACCCCAAACCCATGCAAGAGCAGTCCCCATGAGCTGCGATGCCTTCGCTTCCTAGGGAATACAAGCATGCGGTTCAATCTATTGTCTCACCCTAGATCCACGGATGCATATGCTTCCCGAATGCCGCAGTATCTGCTCATGCACCTGCTTTCTTTGGTGCTTCCCCTGGCAAGCCAAAGGAGCATGGCCGATGGGGTTTTGCTCTGCTCCCTGCTTGAGAGCATGTGATAGCCTCTGCCTCCCACCTGTGGGATGGTGCGTCTTTGTCCAGACCGCTCTCCTCTGCCGGTGCTTTCCACGCTGATCTTTGCAGCTGCCTGGAATAAGCATCGCACTTAAACATCCATCAGCGGAGCTTGCGCCAGCCCTACTCCTCAACTCCACTGAAATGTAAGAACTGAGTGGTTTTCCCTTTGACAACTTCTGACCTGCGACCTGGAGGCACCTTCTGCGACCAGGAGGAAGAAGTCGCACTAGAGCTCTTCTTTATAATGCGCGGCTATGTGGAAAGGTTCGTGAGGGACGGGAATACGAACGAGGAGACCCAAGTGACGTTGCTCAAACGAAACTGCTCGAGTCCGGCCGTCCCTTTCTACTTTGGCATCAATCACACGAACTCGGCCCGGGTTGCGAAGGGTTCGCACGCATTCGCATTCAAGCTCCAACGAGCACCATTTCTGATGGTGATGAACCGATTCCCAAAGGAGGCGGAGCTTGTGATGTTAAACGCGCTTGGTGGATACGAGAAGGCGAAAAGCGAGATGAGCAATCCTCACGCAAGCCACATCAGCGGCGCCACCACCAGTTCTGCCACCAGAGAGCGAGCTGATGCAACGCACAGAATCAAAAAGCTCAAAGAGAATTTCAGAAACCGCCAGACTGAGGAGAGCTGCCGCCTTGCTGCTCGGGGGAATGAGGACGCGCTCATGACCCTGGTGCGCCGGCTCCTCTCGAGTACACCCCCCGGTGTGGATACAGAGTGCAGCCAATGCTCTTTGGTTTCTTGTGGCCAGAGGAAATAGTCCGAGGGTATGCACACATACAGCTGGCCATGCGGGGCTTGCGGAGCAGAGAGGTCACCATGCGCGTAGGCTTTGTGGTGGAGGTAGGGCTTGGGCAGCTCGGGCGGTATGGTTTCGGCGGCACAGCAGTACTGCACCGATGGTGCAAGAGAAGAGGGCTTCAGCTTTCTCAGCTAGGCTTAGGGGGTCCCAATCTTCACTTGTGAGCTCCGGAGATTCCGGATAAGTGTCCCGAAGTGTGTGTTGAATCCTTTGATCCCGGCGTGGCTACATGGTGCAGCCGGTCTTCTGCTGCTATGGTGTGCCAAAGGAGTCGGTCCAAGGATAAGCCACACACACGTTAAGGCGCAGCAGTAGCGCACCGATGGTGCAAGGACAGAGGGTGGGCTTCAGCTGTCTCAGTAAGGTTTACGGGGTCCCATCCTTCACCACTTAGCTTCAGAAACTCGGGACAACGAGGAACAGCTCAGCACGACAGTTACATTGCGAGCGTGGAGCACATTGATCAAGTTCGCAGGTTCCTAGCAATAAGAGCAAGGGCTTCAGTCGCACAGTGTTTGTGCTGGGGGTAGAGGGCGCCAGGCACAAGTCGGCGCCAGGCACAGGTCCGGTTTTTAGGGAATCCAGTTTACCATTCTCGGCCCCTTGGGACAGCCCTTGGGGATTCCCGCCGTGTCGTGGGTGGGCAAGCGCTCTTGAGACCAGGCTCTGGGGCGGGTAGAGGGCAGCGGGATGGGCCTGAGTGCAGGCTTGGTGGTGAAGAAGTGGCTCGGACAGCTCGAGGGACAAACGTGAGCCTGGTGCAGAGGCAAAGCAGCAGTATGTTGACAGGACAGCCGCAGAGGGGCTCGGGTGGCCCAGTGAGGCTCGGGGAGCGGAGAGGCGGTTCTGCGCGTAGGCTTGGTGCTCCACGGGCAGGAGTCAACCTGCTTCAGGGACAAGGCAAACAGAGCTCCGGCGGTGGAGATGCAGTGGGGCTCAGGTGATTCATAAAGGCTTTGGGGGTGCCATTCTTCACTAATGAGCTGCGGAGATTCCGGCTAAGTGTCCCGAAGTGTGTGTTGAATCCTTGGATCCCCGGCGTGGGTACATAGTGCAGCCGGTCTTCTGCGGCTGCGGGGTACCAAAGGAGTTGGTCCAAGGATACGCACGCACCAGTCGGGTCAGAAGGAAGCAGCGCGGTCGTATCGAGCCAAGGAAGCGGGTCTTGGAGCATGAGACACATGGTAGGGGTACAAGCGTTTTTGAGACCAAGCTCTGGGGTAGGCAGGGATCGCCTTGGTGAAACTCAGAGTAGTTTTGGTGTTGGGAAGGAGACAACCAGTTGGTGAACTATTGGCCATCGGGAGGGCTGGGACACACAGGCATGTGGGGGAAGGGGATGACAAGTAGGATCAGAGCGGAATGACAATGACAATGCAAAGTATGGAGCGCATTTCTCGAGGTTGTAGCAGATGAAATGTCCATCGCAAGCGCTTCGACGCCACAGAGCTGCCTGTGGGTTGCAGGCGCAGTATGATCATTGAGTCACCTAGGACACATTGCGTCATAAGTGATCTCAACGCATTCCCTGATTCACAACCTCTGGGGACTGGGCCTCGGGACATGGAATGCATGGTGGGGGGACAAGGGCTATTGAGACGAGGCTTTGAGGCAGACGGGAACCGCTGTGGTGAGTCTCAGCATAGGCTCGGCAGTTGGGACGTAGCTCCAGCAGCGCAGAGGGAGGATGCAAATCGGCTTAAGTGACATAATATCAGTACACAGAGGCGCCTGAGTGGCCTGGCTCTGGGGATCTCCTCTCCCGGTTCTGAGCTCCATAAATTTCTGGATTAGTGTCCCAAAGTGTGTGCTTATTTCCTTGCTCCCCGATGTGGTTGCATAGTGCGACCAGTATTCTTTGGTTTCATGTTGCAAAGGAAATTGTCCAAGACGTGCATACACATACGTTGCTGGATCACACCATTGTCTTGACCATATAGCATGCCATGTTTTTCTCCTCTAGTTTGCGATCTTATTCGGTGACATTTTCAGATCTGGCCCGTCAGAGAAATGTACTCCAGGAGGCGTCGTTCCAATTCTCTCTCTCTCTGAGAGTTACAAGGGAATATCAAAAGAGCGCTTTTACGGAATCGAGCCAGGATGGATAAGCAGAATATTTGAATAACATCAGTGCAGCAGAGGTCCGGCAGGAGCGCGTATGTATGATGCTGCACAGGCTCCTTTGCCTGCCAATTTTTTTAGCGTCGCAGGGTGGGCAGAATCTGATGGGCTGTGGTGTGCGCCGCAAGACAGCTGCTGAACGGCAATGGCACTCAATCGGGCTTCGTTGTTGGCGTCAACAGCCAGACGGATCGGTGCAAGCGCACCGCACTCCATCTTGCCTGCAGCGAGGGGCAAGCTAAGGTCGTGGGTACACTGATCGCGCTCGGAGCAGACACTAGCATGCAAGACAGCTTCGGCAACAACCCTCTGAATGACGCGCTGCGTGGCAAGCACGACGAAGTGCTTCAGTTACTCGCCAAGCACAATCCGGGCTTGAAGCCGAATCTGCCAGGCCACTCAGGCCCAGTGCAGCTCTGCTATGCGGCCTTTCAGGTGTGCTCCGGCCCTCTCAGGCATCATTGTGACCCGTCCTTGCTCTCTTGCTCCGGAATGCATCGTGGAGTGTTTGTGTCCATCAATCTGTTTGCATTTCTACTTTTTTGCAAGCAAGGTGACTGCGCTTGCTGAAGTTGCTAGCCCAGATCATGGGTGGTTTCCACACACACACAGTCTCATTCCAGCATCAGCCTGTTCTGCATAACTCGGTTTCCCTGTCACTACCTCCCTCGGATCGAATGCGCTTACTTTGGAATTGAACACATACTTAAACGCTTATCTGCAGTGTCCGTTCACGTCTGTGTCGCGCCTCCCACGTACCCCTTCATATCCTTCTTCCTCCCACGTGCACCTCCACATCTTTGGAAGTGCTCGTACTTTACTGGGATTATCTCATCTCATACGGTAAGTGCAGCAGAATCTATAGCCAGAGCCTTGACCTCGAGCGCCAAGCAAGCTACATGCATGCAAAGGACCATAAAGGGAGGGTAGCGCACCAAATGGCGGCATTAGCTCACCTTTATGTGGACGGTCGGGGTGAGGGAGTTTGTCTCCCCAGGGGGATCTCAACCAACTGAAGCGTCTGGTCCTCCATGGCTACAATGTCAACGGGGCTGACTATGATAAGCGCACAGCTCTTCATCTGGCTAGCTGTGAAGGCCACGTACGGGCTTCACCCAGACTCCAAAAGAATACCTAGCTGCTTGCCCACAGACATGCGGTAGTTCCTGACTGCTTGCTGACTGCTTGCTGCCTGCTTGCGCACAGACATGCAGTGGTTCCTAACTGCTTGCTAACTGCTTGCCTGCAGAAACGCAGTGGTTCCTAACTGCTTGCTGACTGCTCGCCCACAGACACGCAGTGGTTCCTGACTGCTTGCCCACTGCTCGCCCACAGACACGCAGAGGCTCCCAACTGCTTACTAACCGCTTGCCCACAGAAACGCAATGGTTCATACCTGCCTGCCCACAGACACGTCATGGTTTCTAACTGCTTGCTAACTGCTTGCTGACTGCTCGCCCACAGACACGCAGTGGTTCCTAACTGCTTGCTGACTGCTCGCCCATAGACACGCAGTGGTTCCTGACTGCTTGTTGAATGCCTGCCCATAGACACTCACTGGTTCCTAACTGCTTGCTCACAGACACGCACTGGTTCCCAACTGCTTGCTAACTGCTTGCCTGCAAACACGCAGTGGTTCCTGACTGCTTGCCCACAAACAGGAAGTGGTTCCTAACTGCTTGCTAACAGCCTCTCCACAGACACGCCGTGGTTTCTAACTGCTTGTTAACCGCTTGCCCACAGACACGCAGTGGCTCCTAACTACTTGCTAACTGCTTAATGATTATTTGCCCACAGACACGTAGTGGCTCCTAACTGCTTGCTGACTGCTTGCCCACAGACACGCAGTGGTCCCTAACTGCCTGCCCACAGACACGCAGTGGTTCCTACCTTCCTGCCCACAGACACGCTGTGGTTCCTGCTGTGTCTTGTGGTCATGCTGGGGCCCACAGACCCAGATTTCAGAATTCGCGCTCAAATTTTCAATATTCAATATTCATTGCAGCTTATGAGAACTAATGAAGAGTGAGAACTCTTCAAAGCCTTTTGTATATTGTAGATTTATGATAACAAGGAAAGCTAGAAAACGGATGTGTTGCTGAGGTGGCACAACCGGCCCGTATCAACGAGATGACCTGACACATTTTGACCAGCAAATTCAAAGCGAGCAATCCACGTCGGACAGTTGCAACATCCAATGCAGTGTGCACTAATGAATTTAAACGGTGAATACATGGGAGGGTGATGGCTTTGAGACAGAATTTAGATTTTTTTTCGACTTTTTTATAGGGAGAAGTCTACAGTTGGTGTAGACATTCCATGATAATCCAGGTTAGTTGTACTCATTTCAATTTAATGCAGATTGGGTACACTCACTTCCTTTAATCCAGATTGAGTGTAGTGATGTAAGTCTAATCCAGATTGGGTGCTGTCATGTAATCTTAATCCACAGTGGGTGTAGATATTTCATCTTAATCCACATTGGGCGTAGACATTTCATTGCAACAAACCTTGATGTGTTGAAGGCACTATATTGTACATTCATAATATTGCATGTGAACATTGTTATGTAAATCGAACCGGTAGATGTCAACATCCAACCATGATGAACATATCTAGCGGTTGGATTTGCAAAATGATCTTTTTTTTAAGCAATGGGCAACAAAAAACATCGGTCATGAACCGCTCTTCCTTGTTTGCTGCACAACAAAATATCATTTTCGCATATCCAACTGCTAGATATGTTCATCATGGTCGGATGTTGATATTTACAATTGAATTTGCGAAAGAATGTTTTTTTAAAGCAACAAATGATATGTGGAGATTGTTGCGATGCTGGCAGGTGGGTAAGGAGGGGTTTGTGTGTATGCTGGGGGGCGGGGGTCATCGTTCAGATTGAGTGTCTGAAGTTTTTGTTAGAGCAAGGGGCGGACGTCGGGGCCAAGGATCGTTTTGGAGGCACCCCCGTGCATGATGCTGTGCGTCACCGGAGGTGGCCGTGCATAAGGCTGCTCAAAAAGCACGGCGGAAACCTTCTCCTCACCGAGGATCGTGCCTTCTTATCGACCACCATGTGTCAGGCATACCCCACTCCCCACCCCAGAACTTGCCAGGCATCTCTTCCACATGAGAGGATGTAAGCTTGTTCGCGGCCATCAAGCAGGCTGAGGGCAAGACCTCTCCACCCGAGGGAGATTGGTTGGCACTAAAGATGCATGTCGACCAACGCTTCAAGCAGGGGACGCAGCAACCTTGGGGAGCAGCGTAGCACATGCTATATTGTCCATACTGATGTGACTTCGTTGTTTCACTGCAATTCGCGTCACACTTAATGCAGGGGCTGATGGGATATGTCTGATGGAGGGGCTGAGTGGAGGTTCTGACGATGATGCCTGGAGTTGGAGTTGGGGCGGCTTGATGAGGCAGGCGGCAAGCACTGGTGATGAAGAGCAGCTCTTTCTCTACATGGATGTGGGTGCGGATCCGAATTTGAAAGACCATAACGGCCGAACTGCCCTGCACCTGTGCGCGCCCCCTCCCGGGTTACCTGTTGTCGATAAAGCCCCCATAGCTAGGGATATATTGTCTAAGCAATCATTATTTGGTTATTGTTGAACGGCATGCAAAAGTGTAATACCTCATGTGTCAATGATGAAGATGTGAGGCAGACCACTGGTGCTGTGGCAAACAGAAACCGCTTTACACTATCTTCAGGCTCAGCATGTTTTGTTTAATTTGGAATACGACGGTATTTACGAGGCTTCAAAATCTTAAAATAGAGTCCGTAACTCCAGCTGCAGTCGAGCTGAATGGCGCATGTGGCTCCGTGACTCCAGCTGCAGTCGAGCTGAATGGCGCATGTGGCTCCGTGACTCCAGCTGCAGTCGAGCTGAATGGCGCATGTGGCTCCGTGACTCCAGCTGCAGTCGAGCTGAATGGCGCATGTGGCTCCGTGACTCCAGCTGCAGTCGAGCTGAATGGCGCATGTGGCTCCATGTGGCTCCGTGACTCCAGCTGCAGTCGAGCTGAATGGCGCATGTGGCTCCGTGAACTGGTATAACCGGTTGCAACAGTAAAAGTAGCCACAAACCAACGCAACAGTTCAGCTCTTTTCCTTTTACTTTCCTGCGTTCCAGGGACTCTGCTATTTCTTAGTGCAAGCATGGACATTCCACTTACATCACATCAAAGCAGGGCTTGAGCAAGCACTCCAAACGCTGAATACACTTTAAACACTTGCCTTGAGCATTTAATGATGAAATGCATTGCAGTGCCTGCCTGTGGCAAATCAGGATTCCAGCAAAAGAGAAACCTATAAAATTGAATGGATCTGAAAGTCTTCCCTATTGCGTCTACCACCTTGTGTTGAAAAAGAGATTTCAAAAGCAAATGAGACTTGCTGCAGGAACAGAGACTTGCAGTGCCAGAGAGCCCGGCTTAGGCCGCTGTCGGGCAAAGGCATATGTGTAGTAGTGATGAGCTTTGACTGGGGCTGGCATATCCCGTGAGTGTGGCCTGTGCAGAGCTGCGAGCGATGACCAGGGGAGAGTATTACTGCAAATGTTGGAACATTATGAGATCATCACACCAAACACTTCCAAGCACATGAGGCCTCTGGTGCTGGGCCTCATGAACAAGCCAGCTCGTATGGCACTGAATTTGAATCCAGTGGACAATTATGGAAACACCCCTCTGGATGACGCAGTACGCTTGGGAAACACCGTGGCGATAAGCATTCTTCAGAAGGCGGGCGCCAAGTCAGCCTCTAGCGAGGAGATGCTGGAAAGCATACAGGTGCTCAGGCGCACCTTATCTGACTCAGGCAGTCGGATATGCATTTGTGGCCTTGCGGCTTCTGTAGCTATGGCGTGAGTAGTTTCCTCCTCTGTTCTGAGGTGTGGAGCTCAGAGGATGCCACGTGGCGCTAGGTCATGGCAGTTTTGATGGGGATGGGACGCGGTGGTTGCACAGAATGAAAGAAGGGAGGTCTACATGAAGAATCGGGAGGTGCTTCTTCCTCTGGTGAGTGCATCACAAATGAGCACATGCCGACTTATACTTCTACCTCCGCGCACAAACGACACAAAATTGGGAAGGTGCAGCATCCATCATACAGACATAAAGTAGCTGATCATGTTCGAAAACCAGGCGACATTGCGCCTGTTGCCAACCAGGGGTGGTGCCAAGCAAAGCTGACTATCCTCAGTCAAGGAGCCACAGTTGTGCTCATTTGTGAGTATTTTGGATTCATGCTGTGAACGGTCGGTGCACGCTGCAATCGGGCTACTGCTCAACTATGCCATGTGCTTAGGCAGTGCATGCTGCATTCGGGCTGCTGCTCAGACCATACCAAGTGCTTATGAAATAACCCTTGCTGCATCCTCAGAAAAGTCGAGCCTACAGCAATTCCATAACCAAGTATAGCGGCAGAAGGATCCATCGCCACAGGCAATTTGATGGCAGGACAATGCCCACATCAGCATCTAGTGGTTGTGATCGATTCAACGGCAGGACAATGCCCATATCAGCATCTAGTGGTTGTGATCGATTCACGGCAGGTGCCCACATCAGCATCTAGTGGTTGCGATCCATTCAATGGCAGGACGATGCCCACATCAGCATCTAGTGGTTGTGATCGATTCAATGGCAGGACAATGCCCACATCAGCATCTAGTGGTTGCGATCCATTCAATGGCGGGCAATGCCCACATCAGCATCTAGTGGTTGCGATCCATTCAATGGCAGGACGATGCCCACATCAGCATCTAGTGGTTGCGATCCATTCAACGGCAGGATAATGCCCACATCAGCATCTAGTGGTTGCGATCCATTCAATGGCAGGACGATGCCCACATCAGCATCTAGTGGTTGCGTCCATTCAATGGCAGGACAATGCCCACATCAGCATCTAGTGGTTGCGATCCATTCAATGGCAGGACGATGCCCACATCAGCATCTAGTGGTTGCGATCCATTCAATGGCAGGACGATGCCCACATCAGCATCTAGTGGTTGCGATCGATTCAATGGCAGGACGATGCCCACATCAGCATCTAGTGGTTGTGTGATCGATTCAATGGCAGGACAATGCCCACATCAGCATCTAGTGGTTGCGATCCATTCAATGGCAGGATAATGCCCACATCAGCATCTAGTGGTTGCGATCCATTCAATGGCAGGACAATGCCCACATCAGCATCTAGTGGTTGCGATCCATTCAATGGCAGGACAATGCCCACATCAGCATCTAGTGGTTTGCGATCCATTCAATGGCAGGACAATGCCCACATCAGCATCTAGTGGTTGTGATTGATTCAATGGCAGGACGATGCCCACATCAGCATCTAGTGGTTACGATCCATTCAATGGCAGGACAATGCCCACATCAGCATCTAGTGGTTGTGATCCATTCAATGGCAGGACAATGCCCACATCAGCATCAGTGGTTGTGATCCATTCAATGGCAGGCGATGCCCACATCAGCATCTGCGGTTGTGATCCATTCAATGGCAGGACGATGCCCACATCAGCATCTAGTGGTTGTGATCGATTCAACGGCAGGACAATGCCCACATCAGCATCTAGTGGAAACATTGTGCGAACACAGTTTTTTCACAACCCTGGGTGGTAGCTTTTCAGGGCAGGAATTACTTCTGGCATGAGCGAGGCAGGTTTCACTCTGGCATGAGCGAGACATGTGTGACTAATTCAGGCTAATTGGTTTTTGTAGTGTGTGTGCCTAGTTATGGGTGTGGCATGTGGCTTATGGAGCCGTGGTGATGTTTCGTTTTGGGGGGAAGCCAAAAGCTGTTTGAGATTTACTTACCTGTCTTTGTACACGGTCATGGCTGTATGTTCACCTGTCGGTGTATCGCCTGAGTGGAGGTGGACATGGGTATCCTGTTGCACGGCACCAGGTCCAAGACCTGATCGCAGGCTCGCCAGAGTTTTCGTTGTTCAAGGAGATCGAGGAGGACGTGTTGCCCGGAATGCTGAGTTCCAACTCACTCGAGGAGAATGCGAGGTCATTGACGAGCTGTATCGAGGAAATCCTCTCGGTTCTCAACATCTTGAAAGCCGCCATCAAAAGCTGCAAAAGGATTAAAGGTCAAAGCCTGGTGGACGGCCTACTGGTCATCGCCATTCGTGAACAAGTCAGCAACAGTGACAACAATGCTGTCTTCAGCGACCGTGGTGAGTGACACAGCCCGTGTTAGGATGAGCAACAGCAGAGGCGGAGCCGGGTGGACACCTGCGGCTGTTTATCTCCCCCTCCTCCTATGCAGAAACCCAGGAAATATCTCCCGAAGCCTTTTACACCCTCCCAGTGTGTCCATCTGACCCATCTCACTAGATGCAGCAGACCGTCCTGCATCTAGTGCGGAAGACCGTTCTGCATCTAGTGTGTCTGCTTAGCCTTGCACTGATTTGCAATGAATGCCCACTTATATCATATCACCGGAGTAAATATATCCGGCCTCACTATAAGTGCACCCATGCCACGCAGCATCAAAGATTTGCAGCACACATAGATTGGCATGACAGTAAACCTGGAATCTCTGGGGGTAGGTGAACATTGATTCCCAACGTGCACGCTACCACTTTTGATCAGATCCCAGCCTCTCCATGCAGAAACAGAGGCACCACACGCTTCATGCACCTCGAACCCTCGAGAATGCCCCGCATAACAGCATCGTATATGCATGTGCCCACCTCACCAAGGCCCCTCTGCATCCCCCACCCTGGCCATTTGATATCATCGCCCATCTTCTCTTGCACTCTCAAAACCCAATCTGTGTTTTCGAATCGGGTTCTGTTGTGAGCACCTCACTGGTGACTCACAGTGCGCGCATTCATTGCTTTGCGACTGCTACTGCTACTGCTACGGCAGATCATCGTTAATGATCACGCAATACAATTCACTGTTAAACCGTTACTGCACTGATGTTCAAGACACTTATGCTGGTGTCGTGTGTTGGTCTTGGTTGGATATGGCCATCAGCATTGCGGAAGTCTTTGGCGAATGTCACTCAAAGAACAGCATGCTGTTTAAAAGAGCTTACAGTAACTGCTCAGCTGTTTCAGCGATGTTTATTCCCGAGATACAAGGCTGCGAAATTTGCTTTGAGCCCGGTGAGAAGAGTCCCGGAATCCCCATCTGCTGCGTGTTTTCATGCCCGAAGTCAAACACAAAATACGAATCGATTCTTCCTCGGAAGCAATCTTTCATTCTTTTGTTACCGAAAGTGTACTCTTTGTGCATTGATATAGTCGACATGCGCTGTGTATGGTATGAGCAAGCCTGGCTTAGTTAGTGGGGCGGTTACTTAGTGACAAGAGACGAACATCTTTCAACCGATTCGTGCAGTGCATGTCAGCATGATGGAAGTTAAGAAAACTTTACTTTGGTACGAAAGTGTTGTGATGATGTTACTGCACATTGGAGAATCATTGTTTGCTATGCTATTTTGCCAACCAAGCGAGTATTTTGTAGCCATATGGTACCGAATGAAAAGAATGATGTCATATTATGTTCCTTAAGGTAAGGAACACGACGTGACCTCCCTTTCTTGAAACAAACACTTGTCACTGGAAAACATGAGAAAGCTACTTCTTTCATCAGGGGCATTTCTTTTAGTTTTTGTCAATCCCTGTCGAATGGTTATGTAATGAAGATACTGTTGGCGCTCCCAGTGATACAATGGATATTGGGGTGGGAAATCGTCATCAGCTGATGGACAGGGCGAGGCCGCTGGCTACAAGTACTCAAGTATTGGGAGCTATTACTAAGTTGCTGATGCACACAGTGAAGTCACATCAGAGTTGATAGCGCAGTCATCGAAAGGCTGATTGGTGGTGCCACCTTCTGGCAAGAAAACAATGAAGAACAACAAGAACAATGAAATGAAATATAAGATATATGTTATATGTATTGATTAATTAATTGATAAATGAATAAGACTTCTCAGGTCGTGTGACTTTTTTATAGAGGGAGCCTAACCCTCGTTCTTTTTATTGCATGACATGTTATCCTATTCCTTCCGTTCTTTCTCTATAAATCCTGTATATGCTTGTTGCATATCCTGTGGCTATTCGATGTAGTTTGTTGAGTAGTGTATTGGCTTCCTTCTTGTTGAACCCCATGGGCTCAATCAATATTTTCCTGTTATGCTCGTATATTGTTCCTGTGTGTCCTATCGTTATCACGTGTAGCGTTGTTTTAAATTCCTCTTCTCGTAGTAGCCTGACCAGTGGTGCATACTTCGTGTACTTCCTTTTCAGTGCCACTTCCCATTCCGTGTCTTTGGTGTATGTGACCTCTATCAGGTGTATTTGCTTCACTTCCCTTTTCGCCTGTTGTTGTTTGTATTGTCGGGTTATTCGTTTGTGTTCCAGCCCTTCAAGCATCATTATGTCGACATAATGTGGTATGGTGCCTTTTCCATGCCACGATCCCGGGTTATCATTTCCATCCGTTCGGCACTGTCTTCTTTCCAGTATGTAGTGCATCATCGGGTTTCTCATCTTCTCTTGAGTTTCCATTTTCCCCGCATGCGTGTTTACTACGCATCCTCCTTTTCTCCCGTGTTTTATGGCCGCCGCTATTGCATTCGTTGTATCGTCCGACCGTTTAATGTACATATTTTTTTATTCCTTATGCATGCAGCCCTCCAGTACATGTGTCGGGTTAATTAGGCATCCCTGTGCATAGACTTGGTACTTCTGCTTACAAAGCGGACACTTATGGTGTGTGCCGCGCTTCTCTCCTTTTTTGTACTGTCTTGCTGGTAGTACCTTATATCTGCTTCTCAGTATCGTCGTTATCTCCTGTTGTTTTCTCGTCTTCCAGAATCCATTCGACAATTCGTGTATTGCCATGTCCCCCATTAGGTGTTGCATGTGCTCCTCTGGTTTTTCTTGCAGTGCCACTTTTTATCCTTTTCACTCTCGTGTTCTCGTTTTCCTGCCTCTCCCTTCTTTTCCTGTCCACCTCCCTGGCTTCATCTTTCGTGCACTCCTTCGTTAGTATCTCTTCCAGGCATTCTTCCGCTGCTCTTATTCCCATTTGTTGGTCATCCTCCTGCCAGTTTTCCATCATCTCCTGCTGTTCTTGGTTGTACACATTGCCGTGTCCCGCTTCCTCCATACCGTAGAGCAGTTCTATTAGCTCTTCCTCCGTTAGCTGCGTAAGTTCCCCTTGCCTCTCACCTATTTTCGTGTCGTGTTGTTCCCGTTTATCATTCTCTTTGCCTCTTTTATGTTGTCGCTCCCTTCCCCACTCCTGTGGTTCACCCTCCAGTTTCCTTTTCAACTGTTGCATCCTGCCATTCTTTTGCCGCTTCTTGTTTCTCACTTGCTTTTCCACCTCCTTGTAAACCGCATTCCTTCCCATTATTAGTTCCCCCCTGTCTTGCATTTCTGGGTGCAGGAACATTTGTAGCTGTATTACCTCCTTGTTGTCGTGTGCCTCTGTGTACTCCCCTTCCTCGCATGCCCTTCTGGCCACGGCATTCGCCTTCTCGTTTCCTTTTATCCCCGTATGTGCTTTCACTTTGTGCAGGGTTACCTCTGTCCCCTTTTCATTCAGGTGTCCTATTTCTTCCAGTAGCTTATGGAGCATGTCGCTATGCTTGTCTTTCCACGTCATGGGGCCTGGTGCTCATGTTGTGTATCTGGTACAGCGCATTTAGGCTGTCAGTGCATATCTGCAGGTGTCACGTCACCGCGTTTGCCTCCATTCTCAGTGCCATTAGTATTGCCATGAGCTCCGCTTTATTAACCGACTGTTCCCTTCCCTGACATCTTGCCATGTGCTCCTCTATTCTTCCCCATCTCGGGTCGCAGACCCCTGCCCCCCTTTTCATCTCCTTCTGTCCTTCGCGATCCTTTATCACCCTCCTGCTGCCGTTTGTGTATACCATGTCCAACGGCTTATACTTTCGTATCGGCCTTGGGTAGTGCTTACCGTTGTATTCCCAGTGGTTTGGTGTGGCCGATTCCTCCCTAGTCTGTAGGTATTTTTGTCTCCAGTGCCGTGTCCATTTACCGGGTTCATATTCCCCCGGTATCCTCCCTTCATATCTCGGTTGTCGTACCCCTTCGTGGAAGTGCTTTCCCCATCTTCTCACTGCATCACTCACAATCTCCTTTACCTTCCATTCCCTGTTGGCCGTGCGTATTTGTTCCGCCGTCAGTCTCTCCTCCTATGCCATCCTCCTCTGCCCATTCTTTTATTTCCTCCTCCAGTACCTCCCCGTCCGTTTCTTTTGACTACCGGCATCTCATACGCCCCCCACGGGTTCATATTTATTATGCAGTCTGCGCTCAGTTGCTCCTTGGTGCAGTCGTGTAACATGTGGTAATCCCCCGGTTGCTCATTCACCGGTCTGCTTGTAAATTCCATTAACGCCGTGGTCTTCACCTTGCTTTGTGGACACTCCCTGAGGGCTTCCTTGTATCGTTCAGATATCCTCACTACATTCTGAAAGGGGGTCGAAAAGTCCGCTAAATAATTTTTCAATTGACACGGTGCGCGACGTTCGATTACGAAACGATTCTATTTTTTTGAACGCTCCAGAATATTTATTCCTGCCACGGCATAAAGGATGCCTCGTGACGCAGAGGGATCGATTATCCCCTCGACGTATGACACCGCGTTGACGCGAATCTGGTATGACTCTTCCCATTCCGTCGAGGATCCGATTTCGTGATGTTTCACCCTGCGTGCGTGAGTCACCCGTCCCTTCGTGTAACCTTCCGTGTGCACTTTATACTCTTTTTAGAGGGTTTAGAGCTCGACAAAATTCACTTCGTAGCGCGATGTCTGAGTCCGACAGCTCTGAAGAAGCAGACATTCCCTTGATAGAACGCTTTCGACGCCAGAACAGGGCAACAAATGATGTTCCAATAGTTGTTGAAGTCGACTCCAGTTCGGACGAAGAAGTTTCGTTGGCTAAACGTCGCGCGAGGATCCTTAGATTAAACCGGTCAGCTCGCGCGACGCCATCAGCCGAAACTGCAGCAGCGCAACTAAAAATTGGTCACAAGAAACCCTTGATATCCGTCTTAAGGAACATGATTATGTGTGTCCAAGACGATTACGTAATTTCGGCTATATCTGCGCGTTCGGGACTCGCAATAAGTCGGGTCCCAGACGTTTCTTGTTTGACTATGCACTTAGGACAACTCCTAGTGATACAGAGTCCGAACTCAGGGCCTCAGCGCAGAAGGGAATGGTATTTCGCGATTGCCCAGAAGTTCTATCCTGAAGGTATGTACGTTCCCACTTATATCATTTCCTCATTTCCTCGTTTACTAAACCCGGTTTGCGTCAATGACGGATACGTTTGCACCGCGTTGAGTATGTCTGCCTGCGTCGCGTTGAGTATGTGCGTATTCTTTCTGCGTGTGTTGCGCCCTTTGATCAAGTGGTTCTCGCGCACAGGAATATATCACAATGGGAAGAAACATGAGCTCTCGGCATTAGCAGTCTGGAGCGAGGAGGAGATCAAATTGCGCCCTGGCTGCGAGGACGTAAAAGCTTCTTCTCCGCGTACGGTATTCATGGGCCAGCGACTCGAGTACGTGCAAGCGCGCACTGTGGTTGGCACGACACTCATCTACCCGCCTTTTATGGATAACGGATATGAGAACGAGTTCACCTACGACTCCGTTTACGACGACGCCTTGAACAAGTTGCACAACATTGAGCAACCGCTCACCTCCCGTGACGCCCACCGCCGTCAGTTCATTTCTGCAATGAAGATGCTCCGTTTGTCCGTTCTTCGAGTACACACGGTTTGCCCGCTACCTATTCACAGAAACTTAGCACACCGCTTTCCCGTTCTTTTCCCTGTCAGCCGATCTGTTTTTCTTCTACGGAATTGAGCTGTGAACAAGATTAAGTGAGTAGCTTGATTCCACACGCCGTTGTTGCACAAAGGCATGGCAATGCCTGCTTACAACCAACGTTTCTCACTATTGCTATTGCTTTGCAGGGTTTCTTGGGAAGATGCTTTTGGAAGAAATTCCGGAAGGCGCTTCTAGACTACTGTGCCAAGGATGGTTTCGTTAGGCGCTCCAAGCAGCCCGTCCTTCACTTCCAAGACACCTGTCGGGAGGAATTCCTAGCAGCATTTGGGGAGCCTCTTCTTGAACATTGTTTTTATGTTCAAGAAGAGGCCAGTATCCATGTAGATATTCCCACTGTGGACTTGCTCCGAGGTGAGGAGTATCTCGGAGATAGCTGGAACCGCCAGACCTGGCTGCCAAAGTGTAAGGGCCGTGAGCCCACATATTTCGATATTTTGTTCCCTTGCCAGTTTGTATATAGACCGACTGTAGAGTGCACTCGCATCTCTTTCTTTATGGAAGGGATCATTAAGAGAAACGTATGCATGAAGCAGTTGTGGGACTCTAGATCGTCTTTCACTCGTGGAGCGCTTGGCCCTACCCCTGAGCCAGCGCTTGCTGTTCAGCGTGCCTGAATGACAAATTTCAAGATTGTTGTATCTATTCATATGTGATTAGCCTGTAATAGCCTTCATATGTTTCTTTGCTGCATAACCCATGGAATTCCTCACTTACTTAAATGAGGCAGTGGAGCACTGCAGCTTCGAATCGCGCATTTGGCGCACGAACACACCGACACCATCCCAGCTTGCTGAAGGAAAATAGAGCATGTGCATGCATATATAACATGTTTGCAAGCATTTCAAAACTTTGGGAGCACTTTATACATTAATCGCATATACATACCAATGTGTAGTGCACCATGAAATTGTATCTCGCTGACGTACAGGATGTCAATTCGATCATCACATAATCTCGTAGATACAATATATATAACAATGTGACATATACACTCAGATAGAAATATTAAAGTGTATCTCAAAATCAATAAGTTGTTTGGTTTCCATAGCAACTTGAAGAGCCAAAAGACGAAGGTAATCGAAGAGCCACGAGATTCAAAATTACACCGGAAATAATGAAATCACTTCCCCACTATTTCCTAAGTTACTTGAGAATTTAAAAAATAACTCAGTTACATCCAAACATCTTATGTGCAGCATCGAGCAAGCCATACGAAAAGTCAGGACAAATTTGCAATTTAAGCTGAGATAAAACTCAGTGGCATTCAAACATCATAAACAGTCACGGGCATCAAGGAGCAAGCAGCCATACGAAAAGTCAGTATGGAATGCCTATGTAAGCTAAATACAATCAAATACACTAAAACATTTTCGATGCAATCACATACACAACACCAAGCAAGCCATATGAAAAGTCGAAACTACCGCGCTGAGTGAAACAAAATGATTACACTCTGGAGTCGAAAATAAAACATGCAACCAAACCCCTCTGTACCTCCACTCTACTTACCCAGGTCTACTACACAAATCTGTGTTCCCCCAAGCTTTTACACTTCTCAACCTCCGATTGCCAGAGGGGGTCTTGATGCCTATCATTCTGCTCTCAATTCAGCTCGCTTGCCATTGAATGCTGGCACACCTGCAGACAAGTATGACAAACAAATAAACCAAAGCTTCCAACAACACATTGACAATCATGCAGGACAGGTCACTTGTTCCTGTGAAGCGCCCGATCCCTACTCCTTGTTTGCTCACAGCATAGGTGTAAACCCCTATTGCTGTTCATGTTCTGAGGAAAATCCTACACCTGGAACTGTCACTTCAAGGGAACAAACCACCAAAGCTTCCAGGGGAAAATACACAGGCACCAGTCTTAGAAATGCCAGAGAAGACCGCGCAAAAGAGCGCCCTGCCAACCAGCCTTACGAAAAACCACTTCAACCTAATGTTTCAAAACGGGCATTGCGCAAACGGGCTCAAAAATTGAGGGAAAGCTCCGGGGGTCCGAAGTCCCCTAGCATACCTGAAAATGAGCTGCAAACTGACGCTGTAACCTGTGGGCAACGGGGGCCTCAATTTCAGCCAACTTCAGCTCCTGCACCTGTTGTGCAAAACACCTCCTCAGTCCTTGTCACCGATGCATCTATCCCAAGACCACCACTGCCAGCAGTAGCCTCTGAGAATGCCGAACCCAGGGCCGTTGCTTTACCTGGAAACGAGCAGCCAGCTATTAACTGCGAACAAGAGGGGCCTCATCTTCAGCCAACTTCACCTCCTGCACCTGTTGTGCAAAACACCTCCTCCGTACTTGTCACCGATTCAACGCCCACAGGATCTGAGAGTGCCGAGCCAAGCGCCCCTGTGCTTGGCGCTGCGGGTTGTGCGACTGCTAGTAAGAAAGAAACGGAGTCGGCAAGCAAGGTATGTGCCCAAAAGACCCAGACAAGGCGAAGGGATAGCGTCTGAGAGAGAGAGAGGAGGCTCACCTGGGGACTGTTCGGGATCTAACCGAAGCTGGAGGGGCAATGGCCCCTCGCAGACTGCAATCCCATATTATCGCTTGTCTAAGTTCAAAGAGAGGAGCCAGGAGCCGGTGTCGAAAGCATCTTGAGTTTGTTTTGCGACCTCCCATATGCAGGCCACCCAGCAACCACAACAACCGCCAACATCTCGACAACTTATCAAGACTTTGCGCTCTCGGTATCCTACGGACTCACAGGTCCAACTATTGTGCAGTGACTTCAAACAAAGTCTCGACAAGACACAGAAAGAGACGGAAGCGAAGCAGGGGGGGCAGGGTAAAAGGCGTAAGGAACACGTGAGTAAGCGGTGGGAGCAGGAACTGGTTCGGAGAACCAAGAGGCAGCTGGCACCTGTCGTTGGAAGCGTCGGTAGCATGTTTTCCAAAAAGTCAGATGGCAAGGAGGTGGCTCTCTCCAAGGCCGTTGAAGGTCATCGTGCCATCGTTGAGGACTCACTTCAAGCCTGTGGGAAACGCGCGCGCAAAAGCATAGAACATTTAGAGAAAAAGAAAGTGCAAAAGTCGATATCAGAGCCTGGTAGGTGGGTGACTCTAGCAGACAGAGGTGGCCTATCTGAAAAACAAATCAAGAGTGTGGAAACACATATATTCCAGGAGAGAGACTGGGTGCCGTGCTCAAATATTCGGGTGGGAGAAAGGCAAGTTCGCACGAACATAATGCAAAGCATAATGCCGATCACAAAAACAAAAGGTGAAGGGGGACACGAGATTCACTTGGACACCTTCTTCAAGCTCATCCTCCCCGCCTACTATGACAGGTTGAAGCGCGTGAGGTGCACCAACTACGAGTGGGAGGCTGAAGCAGAGGGGGAATGGTCAGACGAGGAGCTTGCCGAAATCCGTGCTGACATAGGAGAGTGGGACCTATCGTTCGATGCACGCACCAGGTAACGATCACATGCCGACCACTGTGTCCCAAACTTCCTATATTGCCAGTGCACTACTTTATGGGGCGGGGAGCTCTAAGCGCTCTATATTATGAGGGTGGGATCCCAGGGAGAAGCGCTCCCTGGTGCTCTGATGCCCGGGTAAAATTGCCCGTGCACTGGAAGGGAGAAATCTGCCAGTGCACTACTTTATGGGGCGGGGAGCTCTAAGCGCTCTATATTATGAGGGTGGGGAGCCCAGGGAGAAGCGCTCCCTCGTGCTCTGATGCCGGGGTAAAATTGCCCGTGCACTGGAAGGAGAAATCTGCCAGTACACTACTTTATGGGGCGGGGAGCTCTAAGCGCTCTATATTATGAGGGTGGGGAGCCAAGGACAAGCGCTCCCTGGTGCTCTGATGCCGGGGTTAAATGGCCCATACACCGGCAGCAAAAATTTGCCAGTGCACTTCTTTATGGGCCGGGTACCTCTAAGCGCGCTATATCATGAGGGTGGGGAGCCCAGGGAGAAGCGCTCCCTGGTGCTCTGATGCCGGGGTTAAATGGCCCATACACCGGCAGCAAAAATTTGCCAGTGCACTTCTTTATGGGCCGGGTACCTCTAAGCGCGCTATATCATGAGGGTGGGGAGCTTAGGAGGGAGAAGCGCTCCCTGGTGCTCTGATGCCGGGGTTAAATGGCCCGTGCACCGGCAGCAAAAATTTGCCAGTACTACATACTTGCATACAAAGCAAAAGAATAAAACAGGGACTGAGGTCGGGAGTCGGCGGGTGCTTACCTTTGCCTGGTGTTTCCACACCACCAGAGCCCTTGCTGCGGGGTGGTAGTGCGGCCCCTGCGCCGCTGACAAACGCACATCGTGCACCGCAGCCAGGCCTCAAGTACGGACACACCCGAGTGGTGCATCGAGGTGCGCCTTGCTCAGGGTGCTTCATATCATATATGCATCGTATATACCGAATGGCACGAGTGGGGACGGCGCGTACCGCCCTACAAGTCATTTTTGCGATGTGCGGCCCCTGCGCCGCTGACAAACGCACATCGTGCACCGCAGCCAGGCCTCAAGTACGGACACACCCGAGTGGTGCATCAGCACTCCTGTGGCTGGTGTCGCTGTGCATCTAGCTCAGCACTCTTGTGGCTGGCGTCTCTGTGTGTCCAGCTAAGCACTCCTGTGCCACAGGAGTGCCGAGCTAGATGTGTGTTGGGGGACACTATGATGCCCTCACTCCAAAAGCATCATTCACCCTGGCTAGCATCAATCACTCTGGCTCACATCCTTCACTCTAGCAAGCATCAATCACTCTGGCACACATCATTCACTCTGGCAAGCATCATTCACTCTAGCAAGCATCAATCACTCTGGCAAGCATCATTCACTCTGGCAAGCATCATTCACTCTAGCAAGCTGCATCAATCACTTTGGCAACCATCATTCACTCAGGCAAGCATCAATCACTCTGGCAAGCATCATTCAATCAGGGAAACATCATTCACGTGTGACGCGAGTGACGCGACGTGGGCGCTGAGAGTCGCTGTGCCCCCCCCACCCAGCAGGGGTTTGCAGGTCTGAAGAGGGGGGGCTGTGCGGACGGTGTGCGAAGTTGTGACAGCTGTCGCGATGGTGGAACTTATGCAGCGGTGACACTGTCATGGAAGGGGATAAGAGGCGAACGAGTGCGCGGGGAAGGGTTAGGGAGAGCTCGCGAGGAAGGGTGGACTGGTTGTGCTTGATGTAATGCGAAATGTGGCCACTGGCGTTGCGATGCTGTGACGGGATATGTGCCAAGGGCGAGATGAAAAGTTAAAATCTTTTACCCCCCCAGCTGGCAGCACCGTGCGTGGGGCTGACTGCTGGAAGAAGGCAGGTGGGTGTTCTTGGTGTTGGAGAGTGGCAAACGCGCTGAGCTTCAGCTGGGTTGCGCCAGTAGCGCGAGGCGCGCTTGCTGAACGCGCGCTCGACCAAACGGGACGTGCGTGTTGAACTTGTAGTCGAGCTGCGTTGGCTGAAAAGAGCGTGCGCGTTGAGCTTGTAGTCAGATTGCGTTAGCGGAGAAGCTGAGAAGTGCGTGCGTGCTGAACTCGTAGTCGGGCTGCGTTGGCTGAAAAGATATCACAACTTCGCACACTTAGCACGCAAGCCCCTTTTACAGACCCGCGACCCCCCTTTGGGGGGGGGGGCGACAAACCTCGATAACATGCCTAGCGGGAGACCCTAATCAAACCGCAACTGCAACTGCCATGCTCCAAAGCTGCACCGATCCTGTTTCCTCGCCATGACACGCAAGCCTCTGACATTTCCATACCGACTCAGAGGTTATCATCGTAAGCGTACAGTCATAACGAGAAACAGATCGACAAAGTCATCGACACGACGATTGGGTATCGTGGTCATCAGTGATAGGAAATAGATCGACAAGGTCATCAACGCAACGTGTGACCATCGTGGCACGCTCAGACGCTCCTGACGATTCCTCTGTAATGGCAGTCAGCTATCACTTCAGCTACCACGCTTGTCATACTGGGCCTGCAGGTCATCAGCAAGAGCCTAAGGGTGACGCGAAGACGATCAGACGCATCATGAGTGCAAGGACGAATGAGTTAATCTAGCGGCAGATGCGAACAGGCACCACGGAACGCCATGAGGCTGTAGCAAGAGCTTTAAAGTAAGAAGGTGTGGGAGTCTACACTCTTGCTTCTTCTCTTCTTTACGGTTTCGGACTTATATTATCTACACTTATTAAACGACCGCACGAGGTATGATTTCGGTTGGTCCACTATCGGACTTCGGTTTCGTAAATCCTTCTAGTAATGCTTTTGCTTTCAGTGCATGCTTTCAATACACAATATACAGCAGTTACGGCTCTTTACTTTTATGTTACGATTCTCAGTTCAGTTCTCATCTCCGAAACGGGTTACACTTGGAGTTCTTATACATTCAGGAACTCTTTCCATAACTCAACTGTACTGAGTACTCCGTACAACAGGCTAGGCACCTCACATCAACATCATTCTGATCGGTCCTACTGTACTCCGTACTGAGTACTCTTGCGTTTTGTACTTAGCCGTTTTTCTTGCTCTTGTGCTTGCCTCCTAGCACAACTCCCCCCCCCTTAGGGAAGGTCACGTCCACGCTGACCACGTCGGACCAGTAAAGTTTCTATACAGATCTTCTACTGTTGCTCAGGATGATTATACAGGTCTCAGCCGCCTGTTGTCTGGGATGACATTACACTTCCCAAGACACACCGCAATAAGGAGATCAACCTCTTAAGCACAAGGGTCGGCCTCTCACCGGTCTGCCATCTGCACTACCAGGCTCCCCCAAGGCTCGAGGTCTCACATCCATTACCACGCTCAAGGTTTTAAACCTTCCAACACGGTACACTTACAGGGGATGACAATAGGTTTGCCAATTACCTGACAGTCCTCGGGATGCCGGCCCGGAGGAAAGGTTTTAAACCTTCACCGCCTCCTCGGAGTGCGTAGAGCTTTTACCCAGATCTCCAACTGCTGCCCGGTCGTGCCAGGTGCGGAGCCAATGCTCTCGTGAAATGGATTATACAGATTTCCACCTGTTGCCTGGTCGTACCGAGGCTAGAGCCACTGCTCGGTTGGATAGATTATCCAGGTTCACACCTGCGGCCTGGTCATACCAAGGCTTGGAGCCACTGCTCAAATGGATTATACAAATTTCCACCTGTTGCCTGGCTGTGCCGAGGCTAGAGCCACTGCTCTCTCGGATGGATTACCCAGGTTCTCACCTGCCGCATGGTCTCGCCAAGGTTGGAGCCACCGCTCTTCCCGACGCTCCTCAACGCTCTTCAATCGCTAAGACCACTCGCGTCAGATTCCCATCCGCCCTCAGGTATAATCGTCACTTCAGCTCGTACTCCCGCTAACGCTATCGGTTCCGGTTCAAACTCGGGCGAGTCACTCTCAACAACAGCTGACTGGACTAAAGCGCTCGTCTCGCTCAGATCCTCCCTGACAAGCAGTTCAGACAGGAACGCATGCACCTCTTCATGTAGGGTCAGGTTGTGGAAAAGCTGTTTTAACAGTGCCGACGGAATCCCATACAAATTCTCTCGCGCTCCCATGCCCTTTGCGAACACACCCCCGGCTCTCTTCGCGCGCCCTCCTTGCGCTACCTTCTCGTGCCTACCGTACTGCCGGAAGAACTCGCAAGGCGTGTCGGAATCGCACACTCGCAAGGGTGTGCGCAACGGAACGTTGGTCCAGATGTGCGTGGGCTTCCTGTATGCAGTCCCGTATTTACAGTACGTGACAAGGTGCGGAGCTGGTAGATTGCTCATGCATCGACGCGTGTGCAAACCGTGGGGCTCTCTTCCCTTCGGATTCTCAATGAAGTATGCTTCGGGCCTCAAGTACCGGATGATCTCCAATGTCCTACGAACTCGCCTGTCCGCGGCGCGCAAATCTCGGATGCCTACCGTCTTCGCCTGGCTGTACTCTGTACAAGGTGGGCTAGCCCAGACTACGTCGAAGTGTCCTGGTCTGAACTGTCGGTAGTCCCATCGCATGATATCCTCGCAATGTGTGGGGCCCCACTTGGGCTGAATGTCTACGGCAACTACTTCGCTGTTGGGAAATTGCTTAGTGAACTGCCTCTCGACTGACCCGGTCCCACAAAACAATACGAGAATCTTAGACTGACCGACTGGTTCCTTCTCAAGTGCGGCGGCTCCGTTGACTGGCGGCGTCGCGCAAAGAATGGATAAATGGATAAATGGATAAATGGTGAAATGGGTAAATCACCAAGTGAAAATACAAAACGGTCCTCGAATTATTTTCAAGTGGAAATTCAACAACGCGTCCCTCTTCCGGAATATCCCCGCACCCCCCCTCCCCGACAAGTGAAATTACACAACGGGCCCCGCAAATACTGAAAATACACTTTGGTCTCCTTTTGGAAAAAAATGCAACGTCACCTCCCCGATAAAGTGAAAATGCAAATCAGGTGAAAAACAACAAGTGAAAATACAATGACGCGTCCTTCTTCCGGAATATCACCGCACCCCCCGCCCCAACAACTGAAATTACACAACGGGCCCCGGAAATACTGAAAATACACTTTGGTCTCCTTTTCTGGAGAATTGCACCGTCACCTCCCCAAAAAAGTCAAAATTCAATTAAGGTGAAAAACAACAAGTGAAAATACAAGCACGCGTCCTTCTTCCGGAATATCACCGCACCCCCCTCCCCGACAAGTGAAATTACACAACGGGCCCCGGAAATACTGAAAAAAACACTTTAGTCCCCTTTTGTGAAAAAATGCACCGACACCTCCCCGAAAAAGTCAAAATACAAATCAGGTGAAAAATGCCAAGTGAAAATAACGGGAAGTTTCCTTTTTCCAGAATAACTATGACTCACAGAAAATATCACAATGACAACCCTTGTCACCATTGACAGCTAATAAAAAACTGATATTCAGATAATAAGAAGTCCGTGTTAATTATCTTTTAAACATATAATTATTGTCATCGATGACGATATTTCCAGGTGCTGAAAAAAATATTTGTTTTAGGGTTTATTTATAAAGTAGGAAAATTTTGTCATCGATGACGATATTTTTCGGTTGCATGAAAACATCAAGTTATGACAACAAGCTTGTCATCGGTGACGTTTTTCTCACTATTTGCAAAATAGTTCTGTGAACAAATAAATTATAGAATAACGCGAATAACGCGTGCTGCACGCTTATACTAAGAAATTATAGGAATAATAATAGAAAATAGAAGCCGCTAGGCAGGAAGGTGGCAACGTTGCAACGTCTGCGAGCGGAAAGCTACTACTAAGAAAAGAAGGGAAGCCAAACGCTTCAAGAGTGAAAGTTAAAAAAGAACAATTTCGAGTCTGCTGTCGCGGTCAGAGTTTGTAAATATAAAGAAAGCGAAATATTGTTAAGTCTTTTAAAGTCTTCAACGCGACGCTAATAAGGACCAATCCAGTTCCACATTAGAAAGTCGCCTTGAAACCCCAATCAGATCTAATCTTGCAAGACTCCGTTAAGAAGCGCTATTTTACCTATTGTTGCTTGTGCTGCAAGCAGTGAAACATCTAAGCAAATAGCTGATATTAATGAGCCAGCGAATTAGTATCCGATTGCGCCGAGGTTTGTTCCTCGGGAGCTCAAGGTGAAAGTGCAGGTATGTTTTTATTTTTTCAGACTTTTTATTGATAACATCTTGCGGTGAAAAAGTTTACATTGGTGTCGCTGTTTTTAGTTTTCTCTTTTTTGTCATCGATGACGACTCCACCTAATTTGTCAACGAGTTCGCTTTTGGCACAAGTTTTATTTCTTTCTGAAACGTCATCGATGACAACTTACCTCTCTTGCCGTTGATTTAGTCGTTATTTTTCTACGAACATGGTATTCCTTGTCATCGATGACAATATTTTTGTCATCGATGACGCTTTGGGTACTTGTTCTGTTTATTCACTTGACGTATCTACGTTTAGAACTATTTTTGTCATCGATGTCGATATTTTGTCATCGATGACAATATTTTTCTGAGACCGAATGCTTGTGACAAGTTTTTCCTGAGGATATTACCCCCATGGAGCTCAACTTTCTTGCGGGCTCTCACAGTTTTGTTTCGAACGAGAAGGGAGTCAAAGCCTATACTTTTTTTCCGTTCGTCGATGACGGATGTGTCCGTCAACACCCTCGCACCTCGCGCTGCCAAATCAGCAAACCGTTGATTTCCTGAAAGTTTCAGGATGCGCTGCCAAATCAGCGTCCCGTTGCCAAATCAACGCGATCAACACCCTCGCACCTCGCGCTGCCAAATCAGCA
>LGRX02034427.1:0-29134 GCA_001247695.2 Cymbomonas tetramitiformis | reverse complement strand
GCCATCCGGTGACCACCCTTGACCCGTGTCAGCCGCCTATCACCCTTCACCCATGTCATCCGGTGACCACCCTTGACCCGGGTCAGCCGCCTATCACCCCAAACCCACCTTAGCACCCGATCTTTGCCTCATGTAATTTTTGTTCTCATGCCATTTTTGCCCATGTCATTTTACCCCATATTATTCGTCTACTATCCTTGCTCCGTATCAGCCACCTACCTGTGTTGATGACCGAAATCGTTGCAGGCGATTGCAGGATGCGGTCTGTGTGTTCTCTCCAGCATCCGCGGGATTGCGCACTGCCAGGCCCTGTTGTGCATGCCGAACCCGAAACGGAACTCCCGGGCGCTGCAGTCCACCACCATGTCCTCCTATTTTCCTCGATCGCTCTACGAATCATACCCAGAGTGCTTCCTAACTTTGTTGGTGCCGGGGCATGACACCGTTACAGGATTTGCTCCCATCCAAAACAATCCCGGAGGGGGAACGCCGTATGGTTTTTTCCCATATGGAAGGTATTGCATCTCTCTCTCTCGGGCAGCAACGAATGCGGCTCTGCAGCAAAATGTGTCGCCATCTTCCAAAGGAGGCAAAATCCATTGCGGTCCGCTGCGGCTGCTGCAAGCAGAGGGGCTTTGGGCGCCATTGACCCTTGTCTTCTGGGCGGCGGCTGCTGCTAGAGGGTCTGCTTGTGCTTCGCGGATGCGGTACTGAACGAGCCGAGTGGCGGGGATGCAGCGAGAATCATTTTTACATTTGGGTCGACATCAATCTCAGCGCCAATCGCTCACAGCAGCTTCTGCAGTACCTGCAAGACGGTCCGTTTTCCCGGCAGCGATAATTGCCGCGTCGATATGGATCACGTGATCGGCATCTATGCTCTCATCTGCATGATTCACCTTTCACGGAACAAGTTGACGGTCTTGCTTCAGCCCATTGAAGTTCCAGATGCATCTTGGTGATCGATCTTCTTGTTTGTGGCCAAATTAGCTCGTGTCGAAACATCAACGCGGTCCGTGGCATCACCGATGATGGACATCGTGCTGTGGTCGATACGGTTCAGTAGGGTTGCCGCGTCGGGAGATGTGTAGGTCTGTACCTCGACGCAAACACCAAGGCGCTCACCGTTCAGATCATCACGTACAACGCCGAGCTGCATTATTTCTGCAACACACAGCTCGACTTCAGCTTCGCGACGGAGAATGGGGGAGTCATTAGGATAGTGAGCAAAATCCAGACTGTCAACTTCGAAATGTATGACACTACAATGAGTCAGTTTCGTGGGGCTTTGGAGGTGAGCGTGCTGGGAGAGACCCACTAATCACTGCACCCCACTGCACTGCGCTGCACTAAGATCTGATGGCCACTTGGCTCCTCTGCATGCACGCTCTACTGGCAAGGCTGCTTGTGGGGAAATGACGCCTGTGGGGAGATGATGGCTCTGTTTACTGCGTGTGTCCCTGTAAAAGAACACGTGGCAAATCCATAACCCATATTGCTCCACGCATGGAGCCTCCTGCAAACAGACGCGCTGAATCAAGGGGGTCCGTCGATGATGCATGATCCAAAGGCACACCGACCGCCCTCCTCGATAGGCGCATTGGTCCTATGCCAGGCCCATTGCAGCAAATTCAGATTCGGTTTCCACAGAGAATTCCGCGATCTCGTCGCGGCCCGTCACTAAGATTCTCTGCGGAAACCACCGAATATGAATTTACTGTATAGTAGATGCCTCAGAATATCCCTTTTCAAATATTCGCAAGACTGGACACGGGGAGAGTTGACTGCATTTGCTTTACCCATTACCCAATAGCACAAGCTGGCATGGTAGACGATAAAAAGTAGTGTAACTCAACCAAGTCCCGAGTCTCCCTGGGAGGGCCGCCAGGCGGGTACAGAATAATATGATAACAAGTTACTGCCCTCAGCACAGCGCCGACTACGGCCATGAGTGTGGTGGTCTCTCTTAACACCGCCACGCTAAACCGACCCTGAAATGAGATGTGCGGCCACCATCGCTTCATGTGAGGCGCCCGGCGACTCGTGAATGCGCTGCTGGACTGAAGAAGGGGGGCGGCTGGCGTTCCAGGTGATCTACGTGGTGTGCGTGTTCGTTGCAGCCTACATTGAACTCAAGTAACGCGGCCCTCATTTCCGCGCGCATCTGACCGTTCCCGGAAGCGATGGGACTCAATCGCTATCACTCATGCTCAACCAGTGGCGATTCCTGGGGTGGCGCAGATGTTGGCCACACACGCGCCTTCTTCATGGAAGTTGTGCCTGGGCGCAATGTGCATGACGTTGCGCCTCGTCTGCATCCGTTATTGCGTGAAACCGCCAAGCGCAAGGCGGCGCGTGGATGAGAAGTGGCCGGCATTCAGGGCACCACCGATGCACCGGCTGCGCCATACGTTGTTGCTAAAAGACTTCTTGACTGGTGCTCGCACTTCTCCACGTCATCGCGTCGCGGCCCGACCCTGTTCCTGCGCGCCGGCTCCTCCCGTGATCCGCGGGGCGCACGGATGACAGCCGGGGGTGGGCGTCGGCGGGGCCCTTGCACAGAGATCTTGTGATGACGAAGCTGGAAACAGGGAGCTTTAAAAGCTACTTCGGCAGCTACTGGAACTACTTCGACCTGACCAGTATCGCGTTGAACCTCACGGTGGTCTTCTCGTGGATGATCACCTACTTCCAATATGTACGCACCAAGGGCTCCAGGGAGCCTCTCCTCACATCTCAAACACATCTGCGGCATCGTTTGGGGTGGGCCAATCAGGTGCATCGAGTGCGCTCCATCAGGACGGTCGCGGCGTCTGATGGGGTGAGCATGCGTAAGGCGGGCCATCGCAGCCGGCGCATTACAGGTTCTGCGTCAACCCGGGATGAGCACCCTCACGGCGGGCCTCATGAGAGGGGCACGCGCTCTCCCGGCGCGTGTGACCTGAAGCCCGCGGTGCGATTTGATTCGTCTATCTCATAGTGACGCTTATTGGGGGGTGTGGGGGGCATCGATGGACGCATGCAGATGACATCGTTCACCATGAAGCCCCAGTACCACGTGTATACGAGCCTAACCAACGAAGCCCGCTGGCTGAAACTGAACGAGAACGAGAATGGGAAATCGGAGGAGTTCGACAGAGTGCTCGACACTTTTAATGAAATGAACTTCTTAACGGATTTCCAGGTGGCTGCCCTTGCTCTTCTGCCATGTGTATCGCCACTTATTCTTCTTGGCAGAGAAGGTCGCGCGCCTTGTCGCGTACATACCCATGATTCTGATGATGTGGCTGCGCAGGTGACGTACATGATGCTGAACGGGCTGAACTCCTTCTTCTTTATAATCCGTCTGCTGAAGGTGTGCGACTTCCAGCCTCGCATGGGCATCCTCACGCGCACCATCGCCATGGCCGCCAGCGACCTCTACCACTTCTTTCTCCTCCTGCTCCTCATCTTCATGGGATACTCAATCACCGGCCACCTCGTCTTCGGAACCACGCTCAAGGTGCGCATCTCCCTGTTGGAATCATACTTCTGCTCAGTACTCCTCCGATTTGATTGGCGTTGTGCCGTCACAATTAAATGCCATGTGTTCAGCATGACTTCCGGGGAAAGCGGCGGCCAGAATAGTGAGCTTTCCCCCCAATACAATGTAAAGGCATTTAAAGGCCCATGTAAGTATAGAGTCTCAGCAATGAACTCGGTAGTGATACGCTGTGCCCTTCTACGCGCGTTCTTCGGAGCTGCTTTCTAACCGAAAGCCATTTAGCTCAATCGGAAAGGTGTCCTAGGCCATGGGCCCGTGGAGGTGTATCTGAGGTGAACAGCCGAATGACTAAATTTCGGCCAAAATTCAGCGATGAAGTTGTAGGGACTCAAAGACAGAGAAGGGTACCCCTGGGGGGCGTGTGGGGAATTAGAAACGGGGTGCCCTGGCTCTTCGGAAGTTTCGCGGCAAACCGTGCGCCCATAGTCGCTGTATGTCGCTATGCCGGCTAGGCTTTCTCACAGTCGAGACTGTCGAGGGATGGGCTCGGGGGCTCCTACTCACACTGCCCTCGTTGTGGATGCTGTGCTGTTCCCGGCTGCTTTAACAATATGTCTCGATGTTTCTTCCCGTCGAGCCTCTTGTGCAATGGGATTGATCTGTGAATGTTTTGTCACAATATCACAGCTACAGTCTACACAAGTGCGCTAACGGCCTTCAGCGAATGTTGAATCGCAAGCACTCTTGATGGGTCGCACATATTTGTTCATTAACTTGTAATAAATCTATAACAAGTAATTTAGAAATGATATTAAATGTATAAACACTTGTGTGATCTTCTGTGGGGGCGGGAGGAGGGAGGACATTGGGGGGGGAGGAAGAAAGGGGAAAATAGAGGGGTGATAAGGGGGGCTCGGCGTGCGATATTCATAATCAAAATTCAAAATTTCATGTCACAGCAAGGGACATGCGACAGCGACAGTAGAGTTGTGTCACAGTTCAACCAAGGCTATTTGGCCTAAACTCTGGTCTGCACTGTACTGTCGCACGGCAGCCACGTAGGATCAAACATATCAAAAGAAGAATTACAGAATATCAGAAGAAGAATTACAGTATAGTGCAGAAAAATGACAGTGCAGTACAGAAAAACGACAGTACAGTACAGAGAGGTTTCGTTGCTTAAAAGGGGGGTCATGCCGCCTATGTACCGCTCCCTTCAAAAGTCTAAAAGTTTTTTTACAGTCGCCTTCCCACTCATCTTCACTGGTCACCCTCCTTTTGCCTTGGCTGTGTTGCAAGCCACTGCACGGTCTTGTCGATAGCATGTCGCGGTTTCATGCATCTGCGAGGTACGAAAGCGTTCCAAATAAACACTGTTGCAAACGACTTCGACGTAGGTTGACGGAGAGGGAAAGTTCGTTATCAAAGTAGAGGCAGGCTCCATCGGGGTGACCCCGCGTGTGTTCATACATCGGCACAATGGATCGACCATGATGATGGTGGGGGGGGGAGGTGTCTGAGGGAGGAGGGGGGTACAGCAATTCTCACGTCTCCTGGATTCAGGGTACACTTTGTTCAATCTGATGGTGTTTGGAGACAACAGCATGGCGCAAGATCTCTTCCTACTGATCGAGTCCCACGGCACTGCGATGGGCATCGTCGCATTATCTTTCTACGCCAGCTATGCCATGCTCGTTGTTCTGATCCTCCTCAACTTTCTACTTGCCATCATCGTTGACGCCTTTACGTGTATCAAAGAAAGCATCAAGGTGTCCATGCATCGGCATCCCCTTGCAAGCATGCTGTCACCAGCGCTGCCTGATTCCACCTTGTGTTTCGTCCCTCGGGAGTGGCAGAGCGCGCCATGCGTGGTGACCGGAGTCACACTGAGCTAAGCTGTGCATGACAGCAGTGAATCCACATGCATTGGCAAACAGTTGTCCATCGTACAGCGGCCGTAGCAGTAGTAGCATCCAGGAGGCCGAAGTTGGTATTGCCGGGGACACAACAAGGCGCCTCAGGCAGCTGACGCAATCCGGTGGGTCAGCGGGTAGCTGGAGCGATTCCGAGAAGCCTGTTTTCGCCCTATTAATCGAGATCAATTAGAACAGGGGGGGCATTGGGCCATTAGGGGGTCATGGCAAAGACCGTCTGGTGGGTAGCACATGGGCAGGCCCTAGGGTTAGGGGCCCCGAGGGCGGCACATCGAGAGATGCGCAGCGCCTTGAGCAGCTATGCAACTGAAGGCCTGAAGAAATTAGGGGGAATATAAGCCTATGTGGCGCCCCTTGGATATGCGGAGTGTCGTGGTGGACGCTGGGATAAGAGCACGCATGGGCAAGCGTACCTCACATTGCTATCCGCCATCCAGAGAGATTCTTGATATGGGAGACACCGCCCATGCAGGAGACAACTTCGCTTCATGAAGAGATATACCAGTATACGCAGGTCTGTGGCACGTTGCCCCGGGACCCCCACAACAGGCGGCTCAACATGCACAGTATCCTGGCCGGATGCCAGCTGGAACCATGCAGCCCCATGTGTGCTTTTGCTTGTAAATCGGTCCACGCATCTTGATCTGATGTGCGCGTGACAGAGGCGTTGAGTGTCAGCGCCGCGCTGAGTGGAGCGTCGCTCAACAGCATTCCCTGATCATGTGTCATCACTGCTTGAACCCTGATCAGGTGGCATCACTGCTTGAACCCAGATCAGGTGGCATCACTGCTTGAACCCTGGTCAGGTGGCATCACTGCTTGAACCCTGATCAGGTGGCATCACTGCTTGAACCCTGATCAGGTGGCATCACTGCGGGCGATCCAGGTGGCATCACTGCTTGAACCCTTGTCAGGTATCACTGCTTGAACCCTGATCAGGTGGCATCACTGCTTGAACCCTGGTCAGGTGGCATCACTGCTTGAACCCTGATCAGGTGGCATCACTGCTTGAACCCTGATCAGGTGGCATCACTGCTTGAACCCTGATCAGGTGGCATCACTGCTTGAACCCTGATCAGGTGTCATCACTGCTTGACCCTGGTCAGGTGGCATCACTGCTTGAACCCTGATCAGGTGGCATCACCGCTTGAACCCTGATCAGGTGGCATCACCGCTTGAACCCTGATCAGGTGGCATCACTGCTTGAACCCTAAAGGCTCCGAATCTTTGGCAACGAGCGATACCCTTGCGCCGCCATTGTTGAATGACCTTTGGCGCGGACATTTCGATGGGCTCAAATTTCTGTAAGGCAACCATTGTGAATCGCTGGCCGAGCGCTTTGCAATATCGAGTCACATCCCGAAGCATGATTGTGATGATGCAACAACGGGCATGTGGGCTATTCGCGATAATGCAATAACCATGTCGGCCATGGCCTGGCGCGGGAACGAGCGAGACGACCTCCTGCAACCCTTTGAACCGGGAACCCGTGCTTCCGGGCAGATTGCTGCATGGACAGACATCATAGAGCCAACCGCAACCAGGCAATCCTAGAAATCATAGATTTATGACCTGAGCAATCATTTGGACGGAGACTGCGTTTCGGGGTTGCTTTCTATTGCCAGCGCCACGAAGTCCGTGTGTCAAGGTCCCCCCAGTGGGATCTGGACAAGCGCGTGGACGTCGTATGGACGCCATGGGGAAAACGTAGGGTGTCCATACATACTTATGTGGGTGGATTGTAAGACGTCCATACGGGTGGATGATCGTGTTCCGTACATACGGAGTACAGCATGCGGAAGGCGTAAGTACGAAACTATTTTTACGCGGCAAACGCACGGACAGCGGTGGCCGTACGGGTGGCCACTACATGGGCTATGGAAATCCATCAATAGGGCTCCGATGACCTCGCCTTGTCCTCGCAGAGTTCAGGAATCCCTGTGATTATACACGGGGACTAGCATGACGCCTCTCTGTATGTGCGGGGCGTTGCAGAACGCGGTTCGTCAGAACATCATGAAAAGCCAGATCGCAGATGAGATTATTGTAGATGCGCTAGATGATATGCAACGTGCAGCAGAAGTGCATATACAGGTGGGCCACGCACCTGGGAACATTGCGTGAACTCGCATCCCGCTGTGGTGACCGCTCAGTCGATCCCCGCAGCATAAGAATTGCCCTGCTGTTGACTTCTAAGCTTGGTTGTTGCTAACCATGCACGACATTTTCAGATTGTGTCTAGAACCAGCACCGGATATATTTGATAGACGGGGATACCTCTCTTGCGTGCAAGGCACTCGGTAGTGGAGGTGATCCCCGCATTCTGTGCGTAAGCATGCGCTTGTATTTTGCGCTCAGGTCGCCCGCCTTGAAATTCTTGATATGCAGCAGTCAATGGTGTGTGCTCAGTCGCATGAGTGTGCCCACTGCTCACCTTCCTGTCGTCTACTCATCGCTACTGCAGGATCTTCAAGGCGGGGCACCGGAGTCAAGTTCAATGAAAGTCGGCACACCTGTGGAGCATGAAGATGAGGATTTTTGGGAGAACAAATTCCTTCTCCATAACTCGGATGGTCGCTCCATGAAATTCAGCGGAGCAAAGGTCAGAAAGGTGAGACGCATTCACGGCGAGGAGAGCTTGCACCTAAGTGTAGTACCAAAATGCGCAATATATACAATCATATTATAAGAATACATAGTAAGAAATCGACCCTTGGATAAGTCGATCCAACGGCTGGAACCATAATTAATCACTAAATCTTTATTCATCTACGACGTATTCTCGCAATTATCATCTTTATAGAGAACTGCAATCTGAACCACGAGTGCTTTGTCAAGTATGCACAGTGCGAACAAAGTTTCAAAACCAATTTCAAACCCTAAATAGATGTGGCTTATCCTTAGACCGACTCCTTTGGCACACCGTAGCCGCAGAAGACCGGCTGCACTATGTACCCACGCCGGGGATAGGTGTGTATGTTTATCCTTGGACCGACTCCTTTGGCATCCCGTAGCCACAAAAGACCAGCTGCACTATGTACCCACGCCGGGGATCAAAGGATTCAGCACACACTTCGGGACACGCATTCGGAATCTCCAGAGCTCACTCGTGAAGAATGGGACCCCCTAAGCCTTGCTGAGACTATTGAGGCCCGCTGCCCTTGCACCATCGGCACGCTACTGCTGTGCCGCCGAAGCCGATTCAACCATAACACCCGCGCTGCCAAAAGCTGTGTCTCCACTACGAAGTGTACGCACATGCCCACCTCTCTGCTCCCCGAGCCCCACATGGCCCACTGGATCCCTCTGCGACTGCCCCACCGGAACGCTGCTGTGCCTCTGAAGCCGACCCACCTCAAGCCCTGCGCACCCGCCGTCAACTTGTGCTTGCCGCCTACTACTCCCAGCACCACCACTGTGAGACATAAGCCCCTGCACTACTAATCGCCTCGCGAGGTTCCAGCGAACTTGAGCGATGCGCTCCACATCTGAGTCGTTACTGCCACGCTGCGATGTTCCTACTTGGGGTCCCACCCCCACATTTGCCTGTGCGTCCCGAGCCCTCCCGGTGGCCAATAGTTCACCAACCGGTCGTCGCCTTCCCATCAACTGCTCACTGTGATGAGCTAGGTGTGTGTGTGTGTGTGAATGGGTTTGCATGTTTTCGTTTTTTGACATGGGGTGTCCATGCTGTGTGGTGTGACTGCATTCATGACATAACCATGGACCAACAGGTCCCATCCATCGACCGGGAGCCACTGGGGGGCATGCCAGCAGGGTCCGCTTACTCCGTAACCCAGAGACCAACAGTTGTTTAGCGACGATCGGTCACATCGTATCATCTTTCCATGCTGCTTTGCATTTGGGTTGGGAATATGTATGCGTTTGTGGTATCTTGTCACGGCCCCGCCCTGCTCTTGATTTGCTTTTCACATCCACTGGGATGATGATGGGCTGGCTTTTGTTGGCCGATCTCATGCCGTTCAGTGTGAATGGGTTTGCACTTTTTATTGGTGACAGTACTCATGGAAACATTACGCATCTGTGAGTGTGTGTATATTTATATCTATATTTATATATGGTTCAGATTGGTTGGGTTATGATCTGACTATTCACGATGAATCTATGGCCACGCCTTGCATCCAATTAAAACACATGCTTTGCAACTGGTAATGTTTAAATTGGAGCACAGTGGAATTTTAGTGGTTTCTGCCACGTGTAGATCAAATGACCCGTGTCATGCTTTGCAGCTCTAGTGACGGTTCGTGTCACGTGTAGTAGGCACAGAAACTAGACAAAAAGCCCGTGAAGCGACCTCAGCTTCAGCTCTGTTCTTTTGCCGTCAGCAAAAGAACTTCACGAAAATATTACCTTCTGGGATATTTTCTGTGCGGCACACTGTAAAGGAATTTAAATCCCCTACTCCTGTAGAAGTAGGCAATCCGGAATCGGTACCAGCACAATGTCTGGTAGCCAAGACAGCACGCTCGCAGGGGACTTTGAGCCTACACCGCGTGGTGTAGGTCCCCCTGACGTGACTGTAACACCTCCAGTGCCTTCGCTGGAGGTTCAGATGCTGTTGCAACAGATGCAGCACCAACAGGAAGCCCACGATGCGGCGATGAAGATTCAACACGCAGAGAGCAAGCAGCACGACCTGCAAGCTCAGCTGTTGACAGAGCAAATCAGTGCTCTGCGAGCCGACGCCGAGAAGGCTCGGCTGGCCAAGAAAGAGACAGCACCGGTGACTTCGACTGGTGATGCGGAGCTGGAGAAGCTCAAACGGCTTCCTTACTGTCCTTACGCGGCAGGGAACCCCTTTCCCCCGCGTCCAGACACCCTTCTTGACGCAATGCCGAAGCTCTTCGACCTCTACGGGGACAAGACACACGCGGCGTTGTGCAAGAAATCGAACTTCTCCATGAAGTACGAGCAAATCAAGGTATGGCTTACGCGAGGTCGACTTTACACAAAACTTCCGAAAATATTTTTATTCGATAAACCTGTCGCTCAAAGCAATCTAAACATATTGCGCGCTCCGGGTATACAATTGACCCAGGCATTGAAAAGTTATGCTCGATACCGCTCAGTTATCTCCCATACTTAACCATACTTAAGCGGATACTTAAATCGCTTATATCTCACGATCTAGAAAATCAGAAGTTTTGTGTAAACTCGACCTCGCGTAAGCCATACCTTGAAATGGTCCTGGGACCCGCACTGGCGTACTTCCACGACGCGATCGTCTTCGAGGAGACGACGGTTGACCTACTCCAGAACCCGCCCACCGCAGACTGGAACCCACTTCTGGAAGAGCTCTGGGACCGGGTGATACGGGGGCACAACACCAAGAAGGGGGTCTACGGGCTGTTGTGCAACCGGTACACCATGATCGGCTACAGAGCGATGCTGGAGGGAGACAACGATGCTCACGGTGGAGCGGAGGTTGTCCGGGCAAAGCTGGCGTTCATGGAGCAGAAGATCTACTCTGGCACGGAGGGCGTGGTGGCGGACACCATCCTGACCAAATGGCTGGCCGAGTTCGACACGACCCAGGCCAAGAACGTGATGACGGTGACGGCAAAGCTGGCGGCGGGTGCTTCGACCCGAGCAAACCGTGGTGACCACCGTGTTGGAGGTGGTCGTGGAGGAGATCGAGCTCCTCTTCCCAACCCTCAAGGCAAGGGCGGTTAGCCCGCCAACGCCCGAGGGAAGGGGAAGAATTAAATGTGCCTCGGGGCACCTGACCTAACCCCACTCGCTCCGGGGGTTCAGGTCAAGGAACGTACGATACAGGAGTATGTACGGGCCCGCAAGGGAGCGTGGCGCGCTGGAGGCGCGAGCAGCGAAGCACTGCAATGGATCGCTCGAGGAGCGAAGATGCGGTGGGGCCCACCACCCGACTTCGATCACGGGACCTCTCTGCGAGATCTCACTCCGCAGCAGCAGGACTGGTTGGACATCGAGACTACCAGAGCGGTGAAGACTGGAGCATGGGTACGGGCACGACGAAGTCGCCACGTTTCGAGGGTGTTTCTGGTGCCCAAGCAAGGCAGCGAGAACTCGTGGAGACTGGTCTACGACTTCCGGTGGCTGAACGAGTTCTGCATGAAGTCGAAATGCAAGATGGAGACGCTGAAGAAGCTACGAAGGCTGGCGAGCCAGGGCGACTGGTGCTTCACCTTCGACCTCAGGGACGGTTACCACGCCATCGGGATCGACCCGGACTTCCAGGAGCTCATGCAGTTCGACATCCAGGGAGTACTGTACCAGTGCGGTGCACTACCCTTCGGGTAGACGGACTCGCCACGGATCTTTGTCAAGTTGATGACTCGTTCCCCGCAAGCAGAGGAGGATCGGCACGAAGTGAAGAAGCTGAGAGATGGACAAGAAGTACGTCGACGCTGGGCTGTGAGGCGACGAGAAGGAGGACTGCGACGAGGCTCGGACAGAGCAGGGGCGAGGGTGCTGCCCTACATGGACGACTTCATGGTGATCACCAAGACGCAGGACGATGCCTTCGTGCAGAGGGACCGTGTGAGCAAACTTCTTCCTCGACTTGGGTTGTTCCGAAACGAGAAGAAGGGTCACTGGGAGCCGACAAAGCTGGTGGAACACTTGGGGCTCGAGGTGGACTTCGAGGAGGGCCTATTCCGTGTGACGGAAAGAAGACTCAAGAAGATCCACTCCAAGGCTACGGCGATCCTTTGCCGAGCTACTCGAGAACAACGCTGCATGCAAGCGAGGGAACTGGCAGGGTTCAATGGACTCTGCCAGTCAGTGTACCTAGCAGTGCCGATGGCCAGACTGTACCTACGCGAGCTTTACTTTGTGCTCGGCAAGAAGCACGGTTGGGGATCCAAGGTGAAGCTGACGAGGCAAGCCTGGGGAGACCTACAGTGGTGGGCCAAACTGCCAGCGACGAGCAAGTGGAATGGTCGCAAAATTTGGCGAAGCCCGACAAGGGCGAAGCTACACACCGACTCCTCCATGTACGCCTGGGGAGGAGTGCTGAACCTGAAGAAGGAAGCACGCGGTTTCTGGAGCGACGAGCTTCAGCAGCTGCACATCACCCACCTCGAGCTCGAAGCGGTCTACAAGACAGTCAGATCGTTCCTCTCCGAGCTGGAGGGAAAAGTGGTGCGACTTTACTGCGACAACCAAGCCGTGGTTGCGATGCTCTCGCACTTCACGTCGCGGAACCCAGAGTTAATGCGACGTATGCGGAAACTCTGGCTGCTCCTGGACTTGCACGACATCGAACTGCAGGCGAGGTACTTCCGCAGCGAAGCCAGCGAGTGGGCAGACCGCCTGTCACGAGACAAGGACCTCGACGACTGGAGAATCAACAGGAGGTGGTTCGAGTACGCCGAGGAGCAGTGGGGCAAACACTCCAGGGACCGCTTCGCCTCCGAGATCTCAGCCCAGCTGCCGAGGTACTACAGTGCCTGGCACGACCCGCACTGCGAGGGGGTGGACTCGCTGGCCTACGACTGGCGGGAGGAGCACAACCGGGTGAACCCCCCGTGGGGACTGCTCGACGAGGTGGCGCACAAGCTGCGAGAGGAGAAGGCAGCAGCTACGGTGGTGGCACCGTACTGGCCGGGGCAGTCCTGGTTCAGGGAGCTGGAGGCGCTGGCTGCGGAGGTGGTGATCGTGCCACGACGCAGGGACCTCTTCACTCCCAGCAGGCTGGGAGGGTCCGAGCTGCTCGGAGCCTCCAGCTGGGACGCAGTCTTGTTTCACATCCCCGGCTCCCAGTGAGCGTTCACTTGAGAGCGGGGGGTGTGGGGGCAGGACAAGGCGACGAGGAGATCAACAAGCCAGAAGAAGAGGTGAGACCCGGTTGCAAAATAGAGGTATTTTGGCCGGAGGACCAGGTGTGGTACCCTGGGACCGTGGGTGCCACAGGGGAAGATGGAAGAACGAAAATCTAGTACGACGACGGGGACGTAGAGAACGTCGTGCTGAAGGAGGAAAAATATCGCTTATTTCCCTCAGAAAATGAAGAAGAAGAAGAAGAAGAAGAAGAAGACGATCGGCAGCAGCAGCAGGTGACAGCGACTCCGTGGAAGACTGCGCTGCTGAGACACTGGACGGAGAAGCTGGGGAAGAACTAGCACTCCGACACAGCAGCAGCGATGCAGGCAGCGGCGCTGGAGAAATCGACAGCCGACAACTACGAGAGACACTGGAAGAAGTTCGTGAAGTTCTGCACCGAGGAGAACCTACGGTGGTTGCCGGCAACAACAGCCACTGTGCAGTTGTACTTGGCCGCCCTACAGAAGACAGGTACGGTGAAGGGGACCTCCCTTCAGCCGTACTTATCGGCCATCAACAGCTTCCACGAAGACTTCGGCTTCCAGGGACCAGCGAAGGGTCGCGCTGTCACACGTGCGGTGAAGGGCATGACAGCGATGCAGACAGCAGCGGCGGAGCAGCAGGACGTCACGGAGACGGTGAGAACTTTTCTGCCAGCTTCGGCAGTAAGGTACGTACACAAAGCTGCTCTTCAGTTGCCTCTTGTGACTGTAGAGCAACGGAAGCTTCTCCGTGCTTGTGTGTACGTAGTTGTCTCCTTTGTGACTTTTGGCAGACCGCACACGGGCACGGCGATGCTGCGGGAGAGCTTGCTGAGGGACAGCAACGGACTCTCGATCGTGCTCGAGAAGGAGAAGGGCAAAAACCACCTCTTGTGTAAGAGGAGGCTCTACATCCCACGGGAGGGGGTAGCAGAGCTACACGAGCTGCTCGATCGGTGGGAGCAAGCTCGTGATGAAGATTGGCTGCAGGCTGCTACGACGAGTACAGCCAGAGCAGCAGACACGGCCAGCTACTGGAGGCTGCCGTGTGACAAGAAGAAGCAGTTCAAGAACGTTGATGCGAACGAGTGGATTGCTTGTGCCTTGGGGCACGTGGGTTGTGTCCCTCCGGAAGGGGGGCATTACACAGCCCACAGCACTCTAAAGGGTTGCCACTACGTGCTCACGAACAGTGGGAGTTGTGATAGAGAAGGCATGCTTCTTCGGGGGGTGGGTGCAGCTGTCTTCGGCAGTACGCGCCTACATTGACCCCGCAGCAGTAGCAGACGCCGACATGGTCTACTACTTCGGGTGGCTAACACCGGGATGGAAACAGACAGCAGCACCGATGGACTGAGAGGGTGCCGGCACTTATCTCTGAAGACATGGCAATGATCCGAGTGCAAAAGAAATGTTTAAATTGGAGCACAGTGGAATTTTAGTGGTTTCTGCCACGTGTAGATCAAATGACCCGTGTCATGCTTTGCAGCTCTAGTGACGGTTCGTGTCACGTGTAGTAGGCACAAAAACTAGACAAAAAGCCCCTGAAGCGACATCAGCTTCAGCTCTGTTCTTTTGCCGTCCCTACCCACCCAACCCAGAAATCTTTGTTCACTTTGCAGAGGTTTATTTCATGAAAATACATCCATCAAAAGTAGACTCTAACTAACACTGTTAAGTCTGGCTGGTAGCTTAGACGGCACCGGTCAGACAAAAGCTATTTTGTGTAATGGATGGCCCTCCTGGGCAGGCAATGTGCCTTTTGGCAATGATCCATCCGTGTGCAAAAGAAATGTTGATGGTTGGAGGGTGCAATCCTTGGAGACCTTCGGAATGTGATGTGAAAGTTGGGTGCATTCTTGTGTTCATCTGTTAAAATGCGAAATGTTTCTAGGAGTTCCTCACAGATTGATAATGTGTTTCCCCCCTCAGACGAAGTGGCCCATTATCAATTGGCGTGTCGATGTCCCCATGTCAGTATTGCAGCCATAATTATTTTCCACATGGTATCACACACCCTAGTAGTGTCGCATTCTCTTGCACCCACGCACGTTGATGCAAAGGATTCATTTCGAGCGCACGGGTGGTTGACGGATGGCTTACAGACTCTTGAACTATCCTCAAAGTTGTGTCATGAACTGTCTCCTGGCTCTCAGAAGAGCGCTGCCCGTGACACAGTGGTGGATATCTCAGCCAAGTACACAGTTGACTTCTGCCACTCAATGGCCAAGTATGTCCGCAATCCATCCCATCACATATCTTTCATACATTATGTTTTCACGCTAAGTGCCCGGATGTGTTGGACAAATAAATCATGAATATCTTAGCCCAATAGAGCACGTGATGATGTTGGATGTGGATAGGAGAGGGAAGCTTTGCTCGCTGCAATACCATAATATTGGGATATAAGGTACATCTAATGTATGACCTAGGAGCTAGAATTATGGATGGTCTTGGCGCGTTGCTTGCTGATGGCGGTGCCCGAAATGTGTGTGGTTGGCAGGACGGTGATGCAAGCCTTTGGGATGAATAAGTTGAATGCCAAGTGGAAACATGATAAGGTCAATAGAGTAGATGATGAGCAAAGACGGGATATGATGAAGATGCATGACTTGCTTAAGATGATGCAGATGAAGTCAATCGAGTCTGACGCAAAACTGGATGCATTGCAGCAACAACTGAAGGACAGTTTGCACGCTAATAAGGTGCTGGATGAAGCATTGGACGATGCAAAGTATATACTTGGCATGGATCTATATCAAGTAGCTCTACCCCCGCATTTTTCCCTCTCCTCTCCCCCTTTTTCCCGGCTCCCCACGGGCCTTCGGCCCACCGAATTTTCACCCTCCCTCACCCTTTATCCCAACTCCCCGGGCCTTCGGCCACAATTTCCCTCCCTTCCCCTTTCTCCCGGCTCCCCACGGGCCTTCGGCCCACCGAATTTTCCTCCTCCCCCACCCTTTATCCCAACTCCCCACGGGTCTTCGGCCCACCGTGTCTCGGCGTGCGGATAGTGCGGTGCACCGCGCCCGCGCTAGCGCATTGCGCCCGGGGTGCGGTGCACCGCGTCCCCGCGTGGTGCCGCAGCACCGCGTCCGCACTCCGCAGTGTAGTACAGTGCACCGCGTCCGCAGTGTAGTGCAGTGCACCGCGTCCGCACTCCGCAGTGTAGTGCGATGCACCGCGTCCGCAGTGTAGTGCAGTGCACCGCGTCCGCACTCCGCAGTGTAGTGCGGTGCACCGCGCCCGCAGTGCAGTGCAGTGCACCGCACCCGCAGTGAAGTTGTTTGCATTGCGACATTGTTGTTTGCATTGGCACGTTTTGTTGGGCTTTGGACTAACGAGATTGTAGTTCCGCAGGTACCACTTGATGGGGAATATGCGACCGAGTGTCAAGGGATAATGTGAAAGTTAGTTAGGGATCTTGGCGGCGAAAGAAGTATGTTTTGAACCGAACTGGGGGGCCGGCCACCCGGACTTGTGGTTAGTAGTGGTCCGCGAAAGCACGTGAAAAACCAATAGAGAACGTAGTTGGTAAATGCACGAAGACGAGTAGGCGATGGGGCGAAGGGCACAAGAAATGGTGAAGTCGTGTTAAACTCTAGAGGCGGAACATGCGCGCCGGTAACTTTGCTTTGAATATTAATTTCAAGAAGCAATGTGATATTTTGTTGTGGTTAATGAACCCAAGAATATGTTTGCCTTGAATATGCAAAAAATAATTGTGTAAACCCTAAAAAATAGGGACCAACCTAACCAAATAAATTCCTTAAAGTGGTTAAAAAAATATGGATTTTTTCTGAAAAATTCGGAAATTATCCGAAACCCCCAAAAGGCCTGAAACCCATATAAAAATACACAAAACATTTTGGGGTTTATCGATGAACCCCAAAAAATATATTTCATAAAATCAGGCGTAAAAAGTATTGTTTTGCTGCCGAATTTCGAAAGTTTTCTGAAGCTTAAAAATTCGGCAAATGTTGTATAAGTTACCTTTAAATTTTATTTTTCCCAAAAATATTTTCCTTAATTCAGGCTGAAAAATCATTTTTTGGTGAAATTTAGGAATATTTCTTAAACCCTAAAACTGCCGGAAATTTAAATAAAATAACATCAAACTAGGGAAAATATTAAACCCTAGATTCGGTAAAATTTTCAATTGTTTAGGGGCCTCCCATTGTAAAACTCCCCAACTCCCAAACTCCCCAAATGCGTAGAATGTATCAAGCACACATAGAAAAGTTATCATTGAACACTTTGGAATTGAAGCGCAATTGAGGTGCCGAAGGGCCCCAGGATGGGCTATGTTTTGGGCTTTAGCTGCTTAATCAAGATTGATAGGTTAACTTTATCGGCATCTTGTATCATTATATAGGCATCTTGTAAATAAAAAGTGCACGAGTAGAACATTATTTTGCGTATTGTAAAATTAATAGAAAGAGCTTGAGTAGAACATTATTTTGTGTATTGGTATGATATAATTTGATAGTCCCATCGGTATTCCTTTGCGCCTAGCCAGTTACATTGTAAATTGAATCAAAGATGCTCGAGTGTTCCTTGCCTACCTTATGTTGTTTGCGTTTCGCATAGGATACGCATAGTGAACACACTTAAAGGGCTCCACTTGCATAAACAAACATGTCAAGGTATGGTTTGCTGGAGGTCAACATTAGCATAAAAATTTTCAAATATTTTATTTGATAAATAGGTTGGTTGAACCTGTCTAAACATATTATGCACTTCGGGGAGTCAAGTGGTTAAGGCATGAAGAAGTTATGGTCGATACCGTTCCGCGATCTCCCATACTTAACCATACTTAAGCACCAACTAAAAACACATATATCTCGAGATCTAGATCTGCAAATTTTTATGCTAATGTTGACCTCCAGCAAACCATACCTTGATGTGCAACACTTACACACATCATACGTTTTCGTAAACATCTAGGGCCTTGCTTAGGGCCTTGCTCAGGACCTTGCTTAGGGCCTTGCTTAGGGCCTTGCTTAGGGCCTTGCGTAGGACCTTGCTCAGGGCCTTGCTCAGGGCCTTGCTTAGGGCCTTGCTTAGGGCCTTGCTTAGGGCCTTACATAAGGTCTTGCTTAGGGCCTTACTTAGGGCCTTAGGGCCTTAGGTTAGGGCCGACGGACGAGGGTCGAGGGCATTATTTTGCCTGCCAGGGCCCAAAATTTTGATCAAGCCCAATCCCCCCTAAAATCGATTTTGGGTGGTAGCTCATGGTCACACACTTCATCCGAGGGACCCCCCTCGAGGGGTTTAGGGGGGTTTTGCATGACTATGGTCATTTTGGGGGGTGTATGGATCGCGAGGATTCAATGGTGTGCGCGAGTTTTCGGTATTTTACCAGGCGATGAATACCTCCTAACTTCCATATGGGGGGGCGCCTCATGGCTATATTTTCCACCAATGGCTCCCCCTAAAGGGCTGGGGGGGGTTGGATGTCCGCCACGAGCTAAGGGGGTGGCCCTTTGAGGGGGTACTAGATGAGGGGTTTTTAGTACGTCGACACGCCGAGATTGTTTGGAAGCCCCCAAATCACCCCTTGCGATAAAGGGGGACCCGAGGCGATGGTGTCCCAATATATTTATATACTAAATAAATAAAAATTAATAATTTTGCACGCATCGAAATAATTATACTGCTTGAAATTAAAATAATAGATACCCCCAAATTTATAGTTTGCGACAGTGTAAACTAAAACGACACGGAGATAGTAAACTATTATGACATCGTTTTCAAAATTATGACATCGATCGAAGATCGATACATGTTCGCGATCGCGATGATGACACCTCCTAGTTCGGTTCAGGGGGGGTTCCATTAACTCTTTATCGTTTCGGGATAATTTACGAGCCCGTAAATTATTTTTTCGATCGGCTTTCGTCTAGATACCATAGGTCGCGTGTGCTCAGTGAGACGCCACATGAATACAAGGTACCCCAGCCGTCAGCGAACCGCCAGGGTTCGACTTAGGGCCTTGCTCAGGGCCTTACTTAGGGCCTTACTTAGGGCCTTACTTAGTAGGGCCTTACTTAGGGCCTGAAGCGGGGGAGGTTCGCGCTGCAGTCAAAGCTTCGCTGCGCTCCAGTTTGGTGGCCACCGTGGTAATATGCTGCAGAGCGGTGGATCCGGGATGATTGCTTCCCCATCCGGCCGGACTCTGCAGGTCTAACCGATCTTCAATGAGGCGATCCATCACGGCTTGCTTCAGTCGCAATCCCGACCAGAACTGGTATAACAGCTGCTGCTGACTGATGGCGTGACAGTTGAGCATGGCGTCTGCCAATAACTGCACGACCTCGTGCCAGGAGACCAAGCGAGTGGCGAACACTCGGGCGGTCTCCTGTCGTCGCTGAGTCATGCGCATCACTGTCCCCGCCAGTCCCACCAGCGCGATGTCGTCGAGCACGCTCCTGGCTACGTCAGCCAGGAAAGGAGCCAAGGTGGCGTAACGCCGATTCCAGGCCTCAGAGTTCAGCATTCCGCCTTGCTTGAGAAAAGTTAAAGATCGCGGCTGTAATTTGCGTTGCGTCACTTCCTTTATTTAATATCTCCGGCATGGTGATTATGGTCAGGTCCAAGCGGTAGGAACTCATACGGCCCAAAGCGAATGTCGCCACGCCCATCGACAGAAAATTGACCAGCGCTTCGGTGAAGGGCGGCAATATCGGTGGTGATCAGTTCTGCGGAAGAAGGGTACGTGGGAATGTCCCTGATCAGCTTGAGCACATCAGCCACCGTCTTGGACTCCCGGTAGACATCGCCGGGAGAAGCTGCTCCCATGAGGTCGTGGTGCCCTGGAAATTGAGAAAGGCGCTGATCCACCGGCAGGGGTCCAGGAGCCGCTGGCAAAGAATTTCCGGGCGATCTGTTCTCTGCTGCACTGGGGACGCTAGAGGGAAACCATGTGACGCGCAGTCTCGCCGGTACAGTGGCGGGAGTCGGTTGGTTGAGGCAGATCCCGGCAGCCATCCCTCGGAACAAGTACTCCTCGGTGACAGAGAATGCTGCCCAAATTTGAAGTCCCATTGGGTCAAATTCGGTCAGTTCTGACTCTAAGGCATTGTCAGAGATGGTTGCCCAGGAGTACAATGGCAGGCGCCTCTGCTGAGTCCCAGTACGGCTTTCAGCACAACGGCGCGCTTCGTCCACTTGCGTTTTCTCCACTTGCAAGGTGAAGGCATCACTGTCCTTAATCTCAGTCAGGCGCACAGGAGTATGCACTGTCCCGTGCTGCGCTAGGTCCTGGATGTCCACCCCGATGTGCCGCATAGTCATCCACATCCTATTGGTCTCGGTCGTGAATTGACTGGCGTTGCCGGGCATGGTGGGCAGCCGGTAAGAATAGTGTGCTTCCGCTCCATGGCTCAAGGTCACTGAGGGAGAAGAAGACAGGTGCGTGATCTCTCAACCAGACGGAGGCTCCCTCCAAGGTCCGGAGTAGCACATCTAGACGCCGGTGTCGCGAGTCGCCATTGTCGGAGGGCGGTGGAGAGTCCGGCGACGGATGATCCGGATCGGCTTAGTCAGAAGGCGATGAGTCGGTAGCCGGTGAATCAACCGGAGCCGGTGGATCTGGTTGCGCCGGTGCCGGAGCTGGTTGAACCGGTGCTGGAGCCGGCTGAGTCGGTGCCAAAGCTAGGCCGGCTGCCGGTGCCGGCATTTGGCCCGCTCCGGCTGCTGGCGTCGGTGCGCCTGGTAATAATCCGAAGGCGTGCTGATATGGCGTCAGAGGTGGTGCGCTAGCTGCAAGATTGCCAGAAACTAGATAAGGATAGTGTTGAAGCACTTGCTGATGTAGATTCTGCATGTACTCCGATACTGCCAGCATCATCTGATTCTGCACGAGGCCCTGATGCTGATGGTTCATCACTGGGATCGAGGCAACTGAGGGCGTTCTGACTGAGGCAAGGTCAGTGATATGTTCCCTGCGCTGCTCTGTCAGTCGCTGCTGGTGCTGCTCCCATCGTTGATGGCGTCTTTCCCTGCGAGAAAGCTGATTCACGGAGTCTTGGCTCTGGGATAAGTTTCTGACTGGGATTCGACTGAGGGCATCTGCTTGGGAGAGGGGTTCAGAGACTGAGAGAAGATTCGGGCGTTCGGGCGTAAGGCGCTGGTCTGGCAACAAACAATCTGGCATTTTTGACATTCTGGCGTGCACTAAAAAACGCATTATTTTTTGGCATTTTCAGGTGTCTAAAAATGGTTGCCACGTCATAGTGAATGTGACACGTAAGCGACACGTAAGCGACACGTAGGCGCCACGCAAGTCAACCCGGAACGTTTCGCAGCATATTATTACATAATTTGTGATTTATGCGTGATGCTTTGGTAGTTAGCGAGCCCCGATAGACTTTTTTATTACATTTTTGTTCACATATCGGTATGCAATGTACAAGTATGCAAATATGGGTACATCCATGTGCAATTTAGGTCAGCATGCACGGTACACGTTTATGAATGTGCGCATTCAGGTGCTTCAATTCCCATAAAACAAGTTGCAACTGAGATGGGTACTAGCATATGATACACAAATCTATATCATCATAAAAATTTAATCAATATACACCAAATACGTATTTGTCTATGATGTCTTCTAGGCAAGAGATTTCGATCCATTTCACAGTGCTAAGGCTAGTATATTGCTGATACATTGGAATCTATATCTTCAATCCATCATTATTTGCGGCACTTGTAGAAACCGCGGCACTTGTAGGTTTCAATTCCCGCGATAGCGAGGTAACGTTGACGGCAGTGTTAACGCTCTATCGGAAAACTTAAATTGCAGAGCTTTATTGGTCAAGGCAATTGCATCGCACGCAATATAGGTCGATTGCCTCTTCTCGTTGATCCCGCGGAATAATAAGCGCCCAAGTGACGTCGACCGGAATGACCATTGTCCTTGGGGTGACCCATTCGTTCCCTATTGGGGTCTGGTCGGGATAACGTTTCGCTTCCTGAAGGTCAAAAAACATGTAATTCCGAGTTCTCCAGGTGTAGCGCCACCACACGATCGGTAAGTCCTGTCGGACATGTCTGTCCTCGTAGGGGGATGTTTAAGAACTTACATAGCATCCGCCTGTCTACATTGCATTGAGGACATCGCAGGTGGACCATTCCATGTCGATTGATAGCGTCTGCAGTGGCTTCATCACGATCTTCATCGCGTGTCCCATAAACTCCGAATCGTAGAATTGAAAGCATTACGTGGCGACGATATTACAGGCTTCTATACCTGTAGATAACAATGCTTGCAAGGTGATTAGCAGTTGAAGCGAGCGTGGCTCATAGCAAAAGTCGAAAATATATATTGTGAGGATAAATGTGGAGCTATATAATACCTGCAGATGGCAATGCTTGCAAGGTAAGTAGCAGATGTTTGAAGGTATGGTTGAAGGTGCGTATGTCAGAAGAAACAAGGGGAAGTAAATCTTCATCAAGGGTCGGGCAAGAGCTTTTGTACCTGGTGAGTGGACCGCGGGTCGTGCAAGAGTAGTGTACTTTTGGTCCGATCAAATTCGTATATCTCGCACATGCGGGATCGATATACAATACGACAGTTGTTACGGCATACAGACCAATCACTTAGTCGCCGATGTTTTTAAATCAAAGACAAAAACACAACCGAGACAGAAAACCATATACACAGGCACATCAGCATATCTGCAAGAAACACAGGCCATTGACGAATGAACATGCGATTGCATTATATACTTCTACCACATTGTTAAATTATTTCTAAGTGTACTATTCTTATCTAAAAGTAGTCGAAGATCTAAACCTCGGGAGGTTGCAATCCTAAGTACTCGAAATCAAAGTGGAATCAAGATAGCATTCTCGTAGCCGCCGTGGTTTCAATTCCCGCGACAGGTAACGTTGACGGTAACGTTGACGGTAACGTTACGGCTGTGTCGGAACTTGAACCGAAAGGCAAGGTCATTTCGAAACACACATCGAAAATACCCCAACATTAGCGATTTATATGTTCCAAAATGAAATTATGTATAGTATTATTAATCTTCAGTTTGGAACAGTAATAAGCTATAAATGTTGCCAGAATAGATATATATTATATATATTGGTGTTTTGTCAACAATTACCGCTTTTTCCCGATCGATCACCAGAGCTATAAATGTTGCCAGAATAGATATATATTAGATATATTTGTGTTTTGACAACAATTACCGCTTTCCCCCCCATCGATCACCAGCAGGGCACATATCTTCCAGGATCCGCTCTCGGCCCGCATTTGAAAAATATTTCGGCCCGCTTTCGGCCGGGCCGGCCGACACTCGATGCTTACTCGGCCCGCCTTCGGCCAGTCCGGTCACCTTAAATGTGGCCGAAACCCACTATATCGTTTTCGGTTCCGATTGCACTGAAAGCTGACCGCATATCTACGTTCGATATATAGCATGAAATGATGGCATTGAACTCTTCTTCTACAGGTGAAAACAAATTACGGGGCGAATGGATAAGTAAAACGTTGATTGCGACCAGTATACGTAGACCGCCCAAGGGCTACGAATGTTATCACGGCCCGCTATCGGTCAGTTGGCCCGACTTGAAATCGGGACATTCATGTCATTTTGCGTTACGGCCCGGCAGATAAAAATCGTTCGGCCCTCAATCGGCCCGGGGTGATTTTTGGGGACCTCTAACGGCCCCGGGCCGGCCAATCCCCATAAGAAATGTGCCCTGAACACCAGAGCTATAAATGTTGCCAGAATCGGATTATATTAGATATATTGGTGTTTTACCGCTTTTCGCATGTACCGCTGTTCGCATTTACCGTTTTTTTTTCTCTTCCGATATCTTAACATTAATTCTAAAAAGCCCGAAGAAATTCATTACTAAAAGTACGGTATAGGTATCAATTCCAATACAAAACGTAAAGTGTTGTTATCAAATTGTTCGCCGGAAATGTCCGCTATCCTTAACTCAACGTCACCAACTTCAATGTAATTTACACTTGAATTTAATGTAAATCTTTTTGCTTTCGTGGTATTTATCGTTATTGTTGAGCATCACAAGAAATATACCGTACCAATCTTTGATTGAATTGTAGTATTGGCGTGTGTTATCTTAAACGTAATATCATCTTGTCCATCACTACTTATAGTAGCAAAATCCAAGTAAATAATACAACTATCATCAGGAAATTGAATGGTTCGTATATTTTCATCTCAGGGTGCTGAAAGCGTAGTTACTCTTGAAATTCCTTCATAATTCAATTTTTTTTTACTGTCAGCTCATCAACAGACAAGACAGGAGTTTGAACAATATCAGCTTCTATTAAATTAGCACCTTGGATATCTAAAGCGTGTAGGATATGCGGGCATCACGGGGCATAAAAACATGCTGGCGGGTGCGAGGGTTGGCAATGCCGAGCGTGCACGAAGGAGCTTGCACGTGGGTGTGACGCGCCCCAAGCGACGTGGGCGTCGTTCAGGGTGCATGGCGGAAGCCACTTGTGCACTCATCCGCGACTTTTGGTTGCACCCGGACAACACGCGCGCGAGTCCTTGTAAGAAGGACGTGGTGTTGGCAAGAGATCCACACACGGGGAAGCCCCGTGAGTACGTTAGCAAGCATTGGCTTGAGGCTTCACAACTAGTGGTGTACCGGAGATTTGTGGCGAAATACCAAAGCGTGAAGGTGGGGCAAAGGTCGTTTGAGAAGGCGGGCGTTTGTAAACCGCACAATGTGGTACGGTTGAGAAGAAGGGACAACATCTCTTGTTGTTGTAGATATCACGAGGACATGCGCATGGTCCTTAAAGGGTTCGACGAAGCACGGGAGGCGGTGCACAAGAAGTGCCCGTGCAAGGATAAGAAGTGTTGCCCCCGTGTGCCACGGACGGTGGAGGAAAAGAGGGAGAGCGCGGTGGGTGCGCCGAGGACGGGGCAAGTATGTGGCATCGTGAAGGCGGGGAAGTCTACCTCCGCGTATAAGCACGTTCGCGGAGAGTCTGTTGTGCCCGCGTGAAGGGGATACGCACCGCATACAGTGCCTGCTGCAAACCTGCAAACAGTGCGGAGGTTTGAAGAACTTTAAAGTGTGCGAGAAGGAGGTGCAATATGCGGAGGAGGTGAGGTGGTCGTGCTATGAGACTCTTAGTACGGGCAAGTACGACGACGAAGGGAAAGAGGTCGGGAGGTTGCAGTTTTTGCAGAAGAAGACGAAATTGGGGGCGTTGATATCTAAGCTGCAAACGCTGTTGCTGGGGCACGAACCGGAGAAGTCGCCAAACTGTCGGTGCAATGGACGCTTTCTGTGCGAGGACGCGGCGTCGGAATCGTGGAAGTGGCGGAGGCTAAATGGCGTTTTTGCGTCCCTATGCTTACCATACATTCATGGCCTTGCACCAGCACCGTCAATTTAAGACGTGTATCACGGATTTGCCGTTGGGGCATACGGCGTGGTGTTTCGACTTCTCCGAGAACCATTCGTTGAACATCCCGAGGGAAGTTCAGAGTTTGTACTGGGTGGTGAAGCAGGCTACTGTGTTGGTGTGTGTGTTATGGCGGCACGCGTGCAAGGAAGTCGATGGGGTAGAGTCCACGGCGGAGAACCCGGTTGTGATAAAGGACTATGTGTACTTTATTGGTGATGACCGCAAGCATGATCACAGATTCATTCAGTACATACGAGAGGTGATCATCAAGGAGTACTTTGAGAAAAGGGGGATTCCGAAGCCAATATTTATTCACGAACGAGGCGGATGGCTGTGCGGGGCAGAACAAGTGCGCGGCGGGGTTCGCGGACGTGGGAAACAGCAAAATGGAAAGGTCGCTGGGGATTCCTTGTCAACGGAACTTCTTTGAGACGGCGCATGCTAAAGGGGAGCAGGACAAGCAGGGGCACACGTGAAGCATGCAGCGGCGGTGGCAGTAATTTCGGAGGGTGACAAATGGTATATATGGGAAGATCTTGTGTGCGGCCGATCTCTATGCTTTTTGTGTGGAGAGGTTGCGCACACGCGCGGACACCAGCTACACGAAGTCGAGGGTCGCATTCAATCAACGATTTTTTTATCGAGTTCCCGAGGACGCAACGAAAGAGGTGGAGGGAGGTTTGTCGGCGGTTGATCACACGGCGCGCATCGCATACAAACCTTTGGAGCGCACTTTGCAACTGCATTCGGTGCGATCGGGCGTGGAGGGGAAATTGCTGGTGCGCGACAGGACATGCTATTGCGTGTCATGCTATGCGGAATGTGTGTCGTCCATGCCGACGTCCGAGAACTGTTTGGAGAGCTCGCATGTGGATTTGTGGAGGGAGGTGGAATTGACGCCCGCAACGGGTGCGGGCGCGGCAAGGGTGCGGGAGTTGGTGGAGGAGTATGCGAGTGATGTGAGTGTAGCGGTGCGGTGCGGATGCATCATCGCGGTCCACCGAGACCCGGCGGACCGCACACACGCCTACTACTTGGTGAAGGCGTTATCCGCCGTGACGGAGGTTGTCAGACCTAGGGGGCGCCGAGATGACTATGGGCAATATTTTGCCCCGGGAGAATTTGTGGTGTCGGGGACGAGGTACTTTGAATGGGAAGATGCCGATGGCATGTAGCACGGCTAGGTGGGCCCGGATTGCATAATCGATGAAAATGAAATTTAGAAGTCGCAAGAAGTTTCAAGAAGTACTTAGTGGTTAAAAGAAATCATCTAGAGGCAATATTTTATATTTTTGATAATTGTAGTGGCCACAGGGCTGCTGTTCGGGGGTGCTCTCTCAGAGCTTCTAAGTCTACTTACACAATGTAGGAAGGGAACCTAGTTCAGCAGTCCTACAAGGAGATGTATAGCTGTAAGCATGATACATATATGTTGTTCGGTTGTGAGGACTGAACCAGTCTCACAAGGGTGCAAGTAACACTTGCAGAGAATATGGTCCTGGGACCATAGGGTAATATTGGAATCGGATCTTTTTAATTACTCTTTGGTCAAGTTGCCTAACAGCCACAGAGGTGGCTGCCAATGTACGACAATTTTAAACTCAACCCCGAGAGCTTGCACAGCTCTCTACTTAAGGTAACTCGTCCTTACCATGCCACTTCATGTGTTCAGTCATTGCTGACTGCAACAGCCAATCAGCTGGGATCTGTCATAAGTACTTAGATGTTTCTGACTGTCACCTCCCAAGTCTCTCATTTGAATACTCACAGATCTGCTGATGTGACTGTATAACTGAGGTCCTCCTCGATTCCCTCCAGTTATGTTCGACTGATCGAATCCTAAATGGTTTCCACCAATTCTCTCAAGTCTGATCTGCTGTAGGTGCAGATATTCAAATGTCACATTTGAGTCAGTCACTTCTGTCAGTCACCTTTGTCAATTCTTCCAGTCACCTGTGTCATTCGGTCATGCTGGTGACTGTCATCATTTCCGGATGGTGACTGTCATCATTTCTGTCACTCGTCATTCTGACACGCCTGTCTCTCGTACTGACTCGTGATGTACCCTAGTACAACTCTCCCCCCCTTTTAGGCGCGCCTACGTCCTCGCTAGGCTGTCCGGCCCGTATATACATTGTCTGAGGTTTGAGCATGCACTTGTGACAAGAGTCGAGCTACTAAGCTCTCGGTTCTTGGGTTCCGTGCCCCCCAGTCCTCGGGTCTGGGTCCCCTTCTGCTTGCTAGGTTTTTCCAAAGGCCCTCACCGCCTCACGCTGCCAACGCTCAGACAGATCGGTACAATGGTAATTCCCCAGCTTGCAGGTCTTCTGCAATCTCTGCGCCCCGAAGCTAGCATGCCTCGGTATCTTGCGGCTCCGTCGCGTACGGGTAGTATTCTCAGAAGTCCTCCAGTGACCAAGTCGTGGTCACCAACCAATCAGAAACGTGAGTCTGGCGGAAATGCGCTGGTCCTCTACAAAGGGGACACGTGCCGGCAAGATCCAACCACGCAAGGATACAATGCCAATGGCATATGCCCCGTCCTGTCCAGCACCTGCATGGAAGGAGAGCGGAGACACAGTTTTGCCACAGCGGCACGGTTGCGGCACATAGCAGGCAGCATGAAACATCTGCAGGGACTCGTTGATGCATCTCCAGAGGTGAAAAGAGCTCGTCGATGCAAAGTTGGCGAGTCCTTTGCGTTGTGGGCCGTTGAAGCAAAGAACTTGCGCTGAGGGCTGCTGCTGGGCCACCAGTCTTCGCGTCGGGCTGCACGTGCTGGACTGTTTGCAGAGTAGCACTCGCGCCTGCGTCGTGGGCTGCTGAGGCATCAGCCATCGCGCTGGGGTGCATGTGCTGGGCTGCCTGCGGAGCATCGCTTGCACCTGCGTCCTGGGTTGCTGAGCCATCAACCATTGCGTCGGGCTGCTCGTGCTGAGCTGTCTGCGGAGCACCGATGCTGGGGCAGCTCGCTGCCGTGGGCGGCCGCAGCTCAGCGCCGCTGCTGGGGCAGCTCGCTGCCGTGGGCAGCCGCAGCTCAGCGCCGCTGCTGGGGCAGCTCGCTGCCGTGGGCGGCCGCAGCTCAGCGCCGCTGCTGGGGCAGCTCGCTGCCGTGGGCGGCCGCAGCTCAGCACCGCTGCTGGGGCAGCTCGCTGCCGTGGGCGGCCGCAGCTCAGCGCCGCTGCTGGGGCAGCTCGCTGCCGTGGGCGGCCGCAGCTCAGCGCCGCTGCTGGGGCAGCTTGCTGCCGTGCGGCCGCAGCTCAGCGCCGCTGCTGGGGCAGCTCGCTGCCGTGGGCGGCCGCAGCTCAGCGCCGCTGCTGGGGCAGCTCGCTGCCGTGGGCGGCCGCAGCTCAGCGCCGCTGCTGGGGCAGCTCGCTGCCGTGGGCGGCCGCAGCTCAGCGCCGCTGCTGGGGCAGCTCGCTGCCGTGGGCGGCCGCAGCTCAGCGCCGCTGCTGCGGGGACAGCTCGCTGCCGTGGGCGGTCGCCGCTCAGCGCCGCT